>CM064493.1:55172250-55445051 GCA_032716605.1 Paralithodes platypus | reverse complement strand
CCAGCACCACACCCCACACACACCCCCGCAACAACCAGCAACAAACACCCGACCGCACACACACACCCACCCCACACACAACCCCACCAACCAGCACCACCACACACCCACGAACAACCAGCCACACCACACACACCCCACAACCACACACACCACACACCACTACCACCAGCACCACCCACACCACACACCCGACGAACAACCAGCACGCCACACACACAACCCCGGACACACCCACCCACACACACACCCCACAACAACCACCCCACACACCAGGACGAACAACCACCCCACACACACACCGACACACCAGCACCAACACACCCCCCCCACACACCACACACACACACACTTACTAACAACCATCACCCACACACCACACTTACTAACAACCATCACCACCACACACCCACACCCAACTAACAATATCACCACACAACATCATACTAAAATCCATCACAACCACACACACACCTCCTTACTAACAACCATCACCCCACACACATTCTTACTAACAAACCATCACCACACACACACCCAACGAACCTTACTAACAACCATACACACACAACAACCCGAACCATTACTAACACACCATTCACACCACAACACACACACCTTACTAACAACCACCACACCACACACCTTTACTACAACCATTCAAACACACACACCCTACTAACAACCATCACCCACACCTCCACACACACCTTCCTAACAACCAGCACATCACCCACGACAACCAGCACACACACACATTACTAAAACCAGCACCCACCACCACACGCGCTTACTAGCAACCAATCACACACCACACCCTTACTATAACACCAAACCAACGAACAAACCACACACAAACTAACATCAGGTCAAGCAAAATACAGGCCGGATCGAACCACCAAGCACACACCACCACCCACGAACCCGGAGAGAACACCCAGCACCTCCACAACCGGTACGTACAACCAGCACCAAAATGAAACACACACTGACCTTACTTACAACCAGCACCCACACAACACACCACGCCGGCTTACAACCATCACCCAGACACAAACACAGGAAACCCTCACGAACAGACCCCCACCCCCACACGAGCCTTACTAACACCATCACACACAGCACACACCTTGACGAAACAACCATCCCCCAACACACCCGGAAGAACAACCATCACACACACACACACCCTTACCCGGAACAAATCATCCACATAACACACACACAACCCCCCTGTGACTAACAACCATCACCCGCACACACACCCCACCCTTCTACCCTGGGACTACAACCATCACACAAACACAGACACCACCCTGAATCCCACAACCTGCAACCATCACACACACACCACACTCTTACGGCCGAACAAGCCATCACACACAACACACACTCACTTACTAACACCAAGGACGACCACACCAGCAACCTTACTACAAACCATCCACCCACACACGACCCTTACGACAACCATCACACACACACACCCGGACGAACACCAGCACCACCACACACACACACACACACACGGACTAACACGCACCCACCCACACACGTGACGAACAACCATCACCCACACCACACACCCACGAACAACCAGCACCCCACACACCCACCATCAGACACACACAACACACACACACAACGACAACCAGCACCCACACACATGCACCCACACCCACACACCACAAAGCTTACGAACACCAGCACCCACCACAACCCCGAAACCGGACGACAAAACCATCACCCACACACACCCGGACGACCACCACCACACACACACACCCACGAACAACCAGCAACACACACACACCCGGACGAACAACCAGCACCCACCCACACCCACGAACAACCATCACCACAAAACACACACTGCTAACAACCAGCACCCACAACACACCCACGACAACCAGCACCACACACACCCGGCACACCAGCACCCCACACACCCACGACAACCCACACACACACACCCTAACAACATCACCCACCACAACACCACACACCACCCCACACCCACGAACCCGACCAACCACACCACACACACCCACGGACAACCAGCACCAACAGACACACCACGGACGAACAACCAGCACCCACACACACACACACACACGGCACAACCAGCACACCAAACACCCACAACAACCCACCCACACACACCACACCCAACACACACCCCCACACACCCACGAACAAACCAGCACCCACACACACATACACACACTAACACCAGCAACACACACACACAACCACTAACCACACCCACCACACACCCACACGACAACACCACCCCCAAACACACACACCCGGACACAACCGCACACCACACAACACACCCACGAACCACCATCACCCACACAACAACAACAACCAGCACCCACACACACACACGAACACCACACCATCACAACACACACACACCTTACTAACAACCACACACACCCACGACAACAACACACCACCACACACCACACAACCAGCACCCACACACACCCTTACCTACAACCATCGCCCACACACCAACCGACCACATCACACCCACCACCCAGACGAACACCAGCACCCACCACACACACCCACAACCACCCACCCCCACGACACCCGGACAACACCACCCCACACACAACCGGACGAACAACCATCACCCACACACACCCACTAACAACCAGCAACCACCACACACACCACGAACACCAGCACCCACTCACCCACACACACACACACCCTTACAACCAGCACACACCCCACGAACAACCAGCCACACACACCCACGAACAACCATCACCCACACACCCCTGATGAACACAGCACCCACACAACAACACCCACACACCACACAACAACCAGCAAACCCCCACACCCACGACAACCACACCCACCCACACACACACACACACCCACTACACCAGCAACACACCACCCACAACAACCATCACCCACACAACACACCCGTACGGACAACCATCACCCACACAACACACCCGGACGACAACCATCACCCAAACACACACACCCTCACAACACCCCACCCCCACACACGACGAGACCAACCATCACCCACACACACCGGACAACAACCATCACCCACACCACCCTACGAACAACCAGCACACACAACACACCCCCACACAATCATCCACACACACACACACCCCGACGACAACTACACCACACCCCCACACCACCCTTACTAACAACCAGCACAGCCACACACACACCCACGACAACCCACCAAACACACCCACGACACCACCCAACACACACACCCACCCCCACGAACACACACCCACACAACACGGACAACACAGCACCCACAACACACACACGACAACAACAGCACCACACACACCACTAACACAATCACACACACACACACACACGAACAACCAGCACCCACCACACACCAAACACAACCAGCACCCACACACCCACACATCCTTACTAACAACCATCACACACACACCACGAACCCTTACAACAACCCACCCACACACACACCCACAACCATCCCCCACACACACCCGACTAACAACCAGCACACACACACCCCACAACAACCACCCCCACCCACACCCACCACAACCAGCACCCACAAACATCACACTAACCAGCACCCACACAACACCCACTACAACCATCACACACACACCCACTAACTACCAGCACCACCACACACAACACACCACACAACACACCCACACACACTCCTGACGAACATCACCAACACACACCCACGCTAGAACACCAGCACCCACACACACCCTTACTAACAACCACCACCCCCACACACCAACACACACACACCCCCCAACAACCACACAACACAACCCTTACAACCATCCCACACACACACACACACCCATCAACAACAGCACCCTCACACACCCACAACCCCCACATCACCCACACACCCACTAACAACCATCACCCACACACCCTACTACAACCATCACACACACACACCTTACAACAACCATCATACACACCACCACACCCACAAAAACCAGCACCCACACACCCCAACTACAACCATCACCCACACCACCCTTACCAACAACCAGCACCCACACACCACCCGAACGAACATCAGCACCCACACACACCTACTAACAACCACACACACACACCACACATCCTAAACACCATCACACCACACCACCACGAACCCTTACTAACACCATCACCCACACACACCCTTCCTAACAACCATCACCCACACACACCCTTACTAACAACCATCACACACAACACCTTACTAACAACCAGCACCCACACACACCCCTAACAACCAGCACCCACACACACACCCTTAATAACAACCATCACCCCACACCCACCCTTACTAACAACCATCACACACACACACCCTTACTAACAACCATCACCCACACACACACCCTACTACAATCATCACCCACACACATCCTTACTACAACCATCACAATACCCACACACAACTTACTAACAACCACACACACACACACACACACCCTTACTTCAACCAGCACCCACACACACACCCTTACTAACAACCCACAACACACACCCCACACAACCCTTACTTACAACCATCAGCCACACACACACCCTTACTAACAACCATCACCCACACACATCCTTACTAACAACCATCACACACACACCTTAACTAACACACCACACACGCACACCAACTAACAACCATCACACACCACACACACACCCTTACTAAAACCATCACACACACACACACCCTCACTAACAACACCCCCACCCCCCACACAGCCTTACTAACAACCATCACCCACACACATCCTTACTAACAACCATCACCCACACACACCCTTACTAACAACCATCACACACACACACACACCCCAACAACCCTCACACACCACACACCACACACCTACTAACACATCACCCCACACTCACCCTTACTAACAACCCAAGCCACACACACACCCTTACGAACAACCATCACACACACACACACCCTTACTAACAACCATCACCCACACACCACACCACACCCTTAGACAACCAGCACCACACCATACACTTACTAACACCTCACCCCAACCACACTAACAACATCATCACCCACACACATCCTTACTAACATCCACACACAACACACAACACCCACTAACAACCATGACCCACACACATCCTTACTAACAACCATCACACACACACACAAATCCTTACTAACAACCATCACACACACACCCACGAACCCTTACTAACAACCATCACCCACACACACCCTTACTAACAACCACCACACACACACACCCACTAACAACCATCACACACACACACCCTTACTAACAACCATCACCCACCCACACCCACTACAACCATCACCCACAAACACACACTAACAACCATCACCCACACCACACCCCACGACAACCACACACACCCTTACTAACAACCATCACCCACACACACACAACCCTAACTAACAACATCACCCACACACATCCTTACTAACAACCATCACACACACACACCCACGAACCCTTAACATCACACACCCACACACACCCTACTAACAACCATCACCCACACATCCACACACACACACACCCTTACTAACAACCATCACACACACCCTTACTAACAACCATCACCCACACACACACACACCCACTAACAACCATCACCCAACACCCACACAACCACACCCCACACACACCCGGACTAACAACCCACACCCCACACACATCCTTATTAACAACCATCACACACACACATCCTTACTAACAACCATCATACACACACCCACGAACCCTTACTAAAAACCATCACCCACACACACCCAACTAACACACAACCATCACCCACACACCCTTACAACCACCCACACACACACACCCTAACAACAATCACCCCACACACACCTACTAACAACCATCACACACACACGCATACACACACCTACTAACAACCACACACACACACCCACGAACCCGCTAACAACCATCACCCACACACACCCTTACTAACAACCATCACCCACACACACCCTTACTAACAACCACACACAACACACCCTTACTAACAACCATCACCCACACACACCCTACTAACAACCATCACCCACACACCACACCCACACAACCATCACCCACACACACCCTTACTAACAACCATCACACACACACCCTTACTAACCATCACCCACACACACACCCTAACAACATCATCACCCACCACACCCCACACAACCACACATACACACCCACACATCACTACAACCATCACACACACACCCACACACACCCCAACTTCAACCATCACCCACACACACCCTTACACACCACACACACACACCACACACACCCACTACAACCATCACCCACACACACACCCTTACTAACAACCATCACCCACACACATCCTTACTGACAACCATCACACACACACACACCTTAACTAACAACCATCACACACGCACATCCATACTAACAACCATCACCCACACACACCCTTACTAACAACCATCACACACACACACCCCTACAACCATAACCGACACACACACACAAACACACCCTACAACACACACACACACACACCCTACTAACAACCATCACAACCACACACACCCTTACTAACAACCACACCCACCCACACCCCCACACACACCCTTACTAGCAACCATCACACACACACACCCTTACTAACAACCATCACCCACACACACACCCTAACTAACAATCATCAATCACACACATCCTTACTAACAACCATCACACACACACCCACGAACCCTTACTAACAACCATCACCCACACACACCCTTACTAACAACCATCACCCACACATCCACACACTCACACAGCCCGTAGCCTAGTAGGTAGAGCTCTCGTCTCACACACGAGGGGTCGGGGGTTCAATCCCAGACCGGGCGGAGACAAATTGGGCTTGTCTCCTTTCATGTGTTAGCCTCAGTTCACCTAGCTGTAAATAGGTACCTGGAATAAGTGGACGACGTTGTGACGTCCCATCTGGGGTTGGCAAAAATGGTACAAGGCGAGAGATCATATGGTTCACCTAAGCTGATGGCTACCTAAGCCTTCGGGCGAGACGGTACCGTCTATAGTGAGAATGGTACCATACAGATCCACCCTAAGCCTTCGTTTCCGATGTCGCCAATTGGCTAAAAATACAGACTACACACACATCCACAGCCATTCCAACGATACATATAACACCTACACATATAGGAGGCGGGAAATAACGAGCATGCTCACTCCCGCAATACAACTAGAGTAAGAGTAAGTACACCCTTACTAACAACCATCACACACACCCTTACTAACAACCATCACCCACACACACACACCCTTACTAACAACCATCACACACACACCCTTACTAACAACCATCACCCACACACACCTTTACTAACAACCATCAACCACACACCCACATACACACACACCCTTACTAACAACCATCAAACACACACACCCTTACTAACAACCATTACCCCCACACACACACACACACACACACACCCTTACTAATAACCATCACACACACACCCTTACTAACAACCATCACCCACACACACACCCTTACTTACAACCATCACCCACACACACACCCTTACTTACAATCATCACCCACACACACACACCCTCACTTACAACCAACACCCCCACACAGCCTTACTAACAACCATCACCCACACACATCCTTACTAACAACCATCACCCACACACACCCTTACTAACAACCATCACACACACACACACCCTTACTAACAATCATCACACACACACACACACACACACACACCCCTACTAACAACTATCACCATCACACTCACCCTTACTAACAACCATCACACACACACACACCCTTGCTAACAACCATCACACACACACACACCCTTACTAACAACCATCACACACACACACACCCTTACTAACAACCATCACACACACTCACACCCTTACTAACAACCATCACACCCACACTCACCCTTACTAACAACCATCACACACACACACACCCTTACTAACAACCATCACCCACACACACACAGACACCCTTACTAACAACCATCACTCACACACACCCTTACTAACAACCATCACCCACACACACACCCTTACTAACAACCATCACCCACACACATCCTTACTAACAACCATCACACACACACACACACACACACACACACACACACATCCTTTCTAACAACCATCATACACACACCCACGAACCCTTACTAAAAACCATCACCCACACACACCCATACTAACAACCATCACCCACACACACCCTTACTAACAACCATCATCCACACACACACCCTAACTAACAATCATCACCCACACACATCCTTACTAACAACCATCACACACACACACACACATCCTTACTAACAACCATCACCCACACACACCCTTACTAACAACCATCACACACACACACACCCTTACTAACAATCATCACACACACACACACACACACACACACCCCTACTAACAACTATCAGCATCACACTCACCGTTACTAACAACCATCACACACACACACCCTTACTAACAACCATTACACACACACCCTTACTAACAACCATCACACACACACACACCCTTACTAACAACCATCACACACACTCACACCCTTACTAACAACCATCACACCCACACTCACCCTTACTAACAACCATCACACACACTCACACCCTTACTAACAACCATCACCCACACACACCCTTACTAACAACCATCACCACACACACACCTTACTAACAACCATCACCCCACACACACCTTACTAACAACCATCACCCACACACATCCTTACTAACAACCATCACACCACACACACACACACACACACACCTTCTAACAACCATCATACAACACCACCCACACCCTTACTAACAACCATCACCCACACACACCCTTACTAACAACCATCACCCACACACATCCTTACTAACAACCATCACCCACACACACACTCTAACTAACAACCATCACCCACACACATCCTTACTAACAACCATCACACACACACACAAATCCTTACTAACAACCATCACACACACACCCACGAACCCTTACTAACAACCATCACCCACACACACCCTTACTAACAACCATCACCCACACACACCCTTACTAACAACCATCACACACACACACCCTTACTAACAACCATCACCCACACACACCCTTACTAACAACCATCACCCACACACACACACACCCTTACTAACAACCATCACCCACACACACCCTTACTAACAACCATCACACACACACCCTTACTAACAACCATCACCCACACACACACACCCTAACTAACAACACACCCACACACACCTTACTAACACCACACAACACACCCACACACACCCTTACTAACAACCATCACCCACACACACACCCTTAATAACAACCATCACCCACACACACCCTTACTAACAACCATCACACACACACACCCTTACTAACAACCATCACCCACACACACACCCTAACTAACAATCATCACCCACACACATCCTTACTAACAACCATCACACACACACCCACATATCCTTACTAACAACCATCACACACACACCCACACACACCCTTACTTTCAACCATCACCCACACACACACCCTTACTAACAACCATCACACACACACCCACACACACCCTTACTTACAACCATCACCCACACACACACCATCACAACCATCACCCACACACACACTAACAACCATCACACACACACACCGACTACAACACACACACGCACACCATACTAACAACCATGACCCACACACATCCTTACTAACAACCATCACACACACACCCACGAACCCTTACTAACAACCATCACACACACACACACACACACCCTTACTAACAACCATCACCCACACACCCACCCTACCACACACACCCCACACCACAACACCCCACACCACACCCCACTAACAACCACACCCACACACACACACACCCTACTAACAACCATCACCACACACACACACACACCCTTACTAACAACCACACACACACACACACCCTTACTAACAACCATCACCCACACACACAACACCCCTAACAACCACCCCACACACCACACACACCATCACCACACCACACACACACACCCCCACACCACCACCACACACACCCATAACAACCCCACACACACCCACCCACTACCAACCATCACCCACACACACACACCCTTACTAACAACCATCACACACACACACACACCTATACTAACAACCATCACACACACACACACCCATACTAACAACCATCACCCACACAAACACCCTTACTAACAACCATCACACACACACACACACACCCTTACTAACAACAATCACCCACTCACACACACACACACACCCCTACTAACAACCATCACACACACCCACACACACACCCCTACTAACAACCATCACACACACACCCACAACACCCACACCACACACCCTTACTAACACCAACACACCACCCCACCAACACCACACCCACACACACCACCACTACACCCATCACACACACACACACACCATTACAACCCACACACACACACACACACCACAACAACACACCACACACACACCCTACTAACAACCACACACACACACACCCTACAACACCGTCACACACATACATACCCTTACTAACAACCATCATACACACACACACACACACACCCTTACTAACAACCGTCACACACACACACACACACCCTTACTAACAACCATCACCCACTCACACACACACACACCCTTACTAACAACCATCACCCACACACACACACACACACCCTTAACACCAACCATCACCCACACACACACCCTTACTAACAACCATCACCCACACACACCCTTACTGACAACCATCACACACACACACACCCTAACTAACAACTATCACCAACACACACACCCTTACTAACAACCATCACACACATACATACCCTTACTAACAACCATCACAAACACTCACACACACCCTTACTAACAACCATCACCCACACACACACCCTAACTAACAACCATCACCCACACACATCCTTACTAACAACCATCACACACACACACACATCCTTACTAACAACCATCACACCCACACACACACACACACCCTTACTAACAACCATCACCCACACACACACCCTTACTAACAACCATCACACACACACCCACACACACCTTTACTTACAACCATCACCCACACACACACCCTTACTAACAACCATCACCCACACACATCCTTACTAACAACCATCACACACACACACCTTACTAACAACCATCACACACGCACATCCTACTAACAACCATCACACACACACCCTTACTAACAACCATCACACACACACACCCTTACAAACCATCACACACACACACCCTTACTAACAACCATCACACACACACACACACACACACCCCCTTACTAACAACCATCACACACACACCCTTACTAACAACCATCACACACACACACCCTTACTAACAACCATCACACACACACACCCTTACTAACAACCATAACCCACACACACACACACACACACACCCTTACTAACAACCATCATACACACACACACCCTTACTAACAACCATCACACACACACACACCCTTTCTAACAACCCTCACCCACACACATACCCTTACTAACAACCATCACACACATACACACACCCTTACTAACAACCATCACCCACACACACACCCTTACTAACAACCATCACACACACACACACCCATACTAACAACTATCACCAACACACACACCCTTACTAATAACCATCACACCCCACACACCCTTACTAACAACCATCACCCACACACACCCTTACTAACAATCCATCACCCACACACACCCTTACTAACAACCATCACCCACACACACCCTTACTAACAACCATCACCCACACACATCCTTACTAACAACCATCACCCACACACACCCTTACTACAACCATCACACACCACACCCTTACTAACAACCATCACCCACACACACCCTTACTACAACCATCACCACACACCCTTACTTACAACCATCACACACACACATCCTTACTAACAACCATCACCCACACACACCCTTACTTACAACCATCACACACACACACCCTTACTTACAACCATCACCCACACACACCCTTACTAACATCCATCACCCACACACATACCCTTACTAACAACCATCACCCACACACACCCTTACTAACAACCATCACCCACACACACCCTTACTAACAACCATCACCCACACACACACCCTTACTAACAACCATCACCCACACACATACCCTTACTAACAACCATCACCCACACACACCCTTACTAACAACCATCACCCACACACACCCTTACTTACAACCATCACACACACACATCCTTACTAACAACCATCACCCACACCCTAACTAACAACCATCACCCACACACACCCTTACTAACAACCATCACCCACACCCACACCCTTACTAACAACCATCACACACACACACACCCTTACTAACAACCATCACACACACACACACTCATCACCCTCACCCATCACACCCACACACACCCTTACTCACACCCTCTCATTCACGGCTCTCACGTCACTCTTCAACTCTCACCCTTACATGCTCCTTTCACCTTCTCTCTCTCTCTCTCTCTCTCTCTCTCTCTCTCTCTCTCTCTCTCTCTCTCTCTCTCTCTCTCTCTCTCTCTCTCGTATTTCTATACACTATACTGTATAATATGTGTGTGTGAAGGAGGGAGAAATAAATAGATTGATAGTCAGTGAAATATCTGTCTATTTTTCTGATCAGATACAAACACTTAATCCATTCATCCATCCCTCCCTCCTCTTCTCTCTCCTCCCTTACCTTCCCTTCTTTCATATCCTCCCTTCACCTTCCTCTTCTCTCTCCTTCCCTACCTTCCCCTCTCTCCCTCATCTCCTCTTCCCTCCTTCTTCCTCCCTTCTTTTCTCCCTTCCTCTTCCATCCCTCCTTCCCCTTTTGTTTTCCCTGCCTCCCGCTCATCACCTTTACGGCTTTACCTGCTCCAAGAAGCAAGGTATAACAGGTAAAATTAATTAATCCCCCTTACCTGTGCTGTTCCTTATACCCATACTTATATAGATGACTGAGTTGGGAAGGGGGTGGATTAATTAGGAATTCTTCTTTGATTTCTGTGTATATTTATCTAGCTATTTAGCTATCTATGTGTCGGTGTATACGTCTCTGATTATTCTACTGTATGCGTGTGATGGCCAACTCTCTCTCTCTCTCTCTCTCTCTCTCTCTCTCTCTCTCTCTCTCTCTCTCTCTCTCTCTCTCTCTCTCTCTCTCTCTCTCTCTCGCAATAATTAGACAATATTATATTGGATCTATCCAAGTCAAAAGCTAAATCTTTTCACTAATATAAAACTTAAATTATTATTGTAGGTACAGTTCCCACACAATTTCCGTTCCTCTCTGATATATTATTTATGGAAGTAATAATAGTATAAATTAATTAATTTTAAATTTACTATCTTATGTAACAGTTGCAAAAGAAAGTGAATTAACTCCTGCATAGCAAGGAACTCTCCTTATTCAATAATACTATTTTCACGTTCATAATAAATCTCAGAGAGTAACGGAAGTTGTACAAAGGAGTACAAAGGAGTACAAAGGAAATCAAGCAAAAACAGATCTAGTGACCCTTCTAGGCTGCTTGTCCTCCAAAACACTGAGGATCAAGTGTCCAAACAGTGGTTTAGAGTGGGTAAGGGAACATTGGAAAGGGAATTACTGCCCTGGAACTAATGTCCGTGGCAGGATTAGGAAGTTAGTAGGGGACAGATGGGTTAGTAACTGAGGGGGAGATAAAATAAAGTTATTAATTTACAAACGCAGTCAGTCGCGGGTTTGATGCGAGATATTTGTCTAGGCGGAGTTTAAATGAATCAACGGTGATGCAGTCTATAACGTCTCGGTGAAGCCCATTCCACAAGTTGACAACTCGATTGAAGAAGAAATTCGTAGATTCGTGTGAGTTAAAAGATTTACCAATAATTTTGCAACCGTTTCCCCGCGTGTAATTAGATTGGTCGATAGTGAAGTACTTACTACAGTTCATATTGTCGATGCCTTTGATGATTTTGAACACTTGAATTAAGTCACCTCTTAATCTGCGCTGGGTTAAAGGAAATAGATTTAATTCTCGAAGACGCTCTTGCTCTTCGTATGGTTTGTTCTTTAGGCTAGGTATCATTTTGGTAACTCTACGTTGAACTCGTTCTAGCTTGTTTATATCTTTTTGGTAATAAGGGCACCAGGATTGAACGCAGTATTCCAGAAGAGGGCGGACTAAGGAATTGTAAAGGGTTAGGATAATTTCTTTGGATTTATGCTCAAATGACCTGCCTATAAAGCCAATTATTTTGTTTGCCTTCTTAACAACTTCTGAACATTGTTGACTCGGTTTTAGGTTACTCGATATTGTTACTCCCAGATCGGTTTCTCTGTTTACATTCTTAAGCTGAGTGCATTCATCGAATAGTTTGCTTTCTCATTTAGGTATCCGATATATGTAGTACTTTACATTTATCCGCATTGAAACTCATTTGCCAAATTTGGGCCCAACATGACAATTTATCTAGATTGTGTTGCATATCGTCAACTTGTTCTTTTGAGAGTACGCTATTTGCAATTTTTGTATCGTCAGCAAATTTTGAGATTGTACAGGTGAGACCCTCATCTATGTCGTTGATGTAAATTAGAAAGAGAATTGGTCCCAGTACAGATCCCTGGGGTATCCCGCTACTTACATTGGTCCATTTAGATGTCTTCCAGTTTATGACTACTCTTTGCTTTCTGTCGCTGAGCCAATTTTCTATCCATTTCATCACACCGTCTTGTATTCCATGCACTTTTAGTTTTAGCAGTAAACGTTTGTGGGGAACTTTGTCAAAGGCCTTTTGAAAATCAAGGTATATAATATCTACAGCTTTACTCTCATCGTAGAGGTTGAGGATATCGTGGAAGAAGTCTAAGAGGTGTGTTAAACAGGAACGTTTTTTACGAAAGCCATGTTGAGTATCTTTAAGTATGTTATTTTCCTCTAAGTGATTTACGAGTCTGTCTCTTATGACCATTTCTAGCATTTTACATACAACTGAGGTTAAGCTAATTGGACGATAGTTACTGGGTAGGGATTTGCTGCCTTTTTTTAATATCGGTGTTACGTTGGCTAGCTTCCACTGATCAGGCATAGTTCCAGACTGCAAGGATTTATTGAATAGTAATGTCAGTGGTTTGGAGAGCTCATCCTTAGCTTCCTTTAGAACTCTAGGCGAGATTGTATCAGGTCCAGGCGTTTTATTTACCTTGAGTTTATCTAAACAATTCAATACTTCTCTCTCTGTAACAGTGATACTGCTTAGAACATCTGAATTATCAATCTGAATCGGCGATGGTGTAGGGATATCACTGAGGTCTTCTGTTGTAAAAACTGATGCAAAGAAGGTATTGAGGGCATTACTCATTTGTACTTCGTCTTTGGTGTATTCTCCATGTTCATCGACTAACGGTCCAACAGTTGAAGTAACTACTTTTTTCTTTCTGATATAACTATAGAATTCTTTCGGGTTTGTTTTACTTTGATTCGCAATATGTAACTCTAAGGTCTTTTTACTTAGCTTAATTAACTTTTTGCTCTGCGTCGTAGCTCTACAAATTTCACCCGTTCTTCGTAATTTTGTGAGGATTTTAATCTATCATTAGCAAATTTTTTAGCAAGCAGGCAGTTTGAAATATCTTTATTCCACCATTTGGGCTTATTATTATGGCCTGGATGCCGTATTTTCGATGGTATGCAGTCTTGCACTGCTTTTAGGTAAGTGGTTTCGAATAACTTCCAAGATGTATTTATGTCGTTATTGTTAATTAAATAGCTCCAGTCAGTTTCTTTAAACATAGCTCTAAGTTTATGGAAGTTTGCTTTCTTGAAATTAGGGACTTTTTCGATGCTACTATTTGGTTCGTTACTAGTAAACTTTAAAGTGAAAGTTATCGTACGATGGTCGCTGTTACTGAATTCATCACCAACATTCAAATTCTCTATTAATTCTTCTTTTGTTGCAAGTACAATGTCAAGAACATTATTACCACGGGTCGGCGTTCGAACAAATTGATAAAGCGAACTCTCTTGCAAGTTCGTATACAAGTCATGTCCGGAGTGTGAAGTAAGAGTATCGCCCCACTTGGTCACAGGTAAATTGAAGTCGCCAAAAATTACGGTATCTTGTGAGTTACTTACATCTGCAATTTGTTCGTAAATTTCTCGGTCAGTTTGCACTGATTGAGCTGGAGGTCTGTATATTAACACAAGTATTATTTTTGTACCTTTATTATTCTTTATTAGCACAAAAGATGTGTCGACGTTCACAATTTGAGGTTTTGACAAGAGGTTAAGAGTTTCTTTGATATAAAGTAAAACGCCACCTCCATTTCTATTTATTCGGCTTTTCTCAAACATTACATAACCGGGAAGTGAATACTCTGCTAAAAAGTCTCTATCTTCGGTATTGAGCCAAGATTCTGTTATGCCAATCACATCATAATTTTCTGTAAACACTAGCTCCTCTAAATCTGAACATTTATTGCGTATGCTACGAGCGTTTGCATAGAAAACCTTTAAATTTGTTATTTTAGATCTCACGGACCGCTCTTTAATAATATTTTTGGTTCTTGTCGGATCTACGTTTATGTTCATGGCTGTCCTCGGTCCTCGCTGTCTTCGGTCCTTATCGCTGGTGGTCCTCGGTTGCCTCTGTTTTTTGCTTGGCGTTGGATGATTTATGTCACTGCTGCTTCTTCTTGGATGGCGTTTTTTGATCCATGGCTGCGGACTGCTTCGTGTAGGAGACGACCCATGCGTGCTGAACCCACAGGGTTTAGATGAGTGCCATCCTTGCGGAACAGAGTAGGCTGGTTGTAGAAGTTGTCCCAGAGGTTGATGAATTCAACTTCTTCCTTCAGACACAAATATTTTAGTCGGCTATTTGTGCTGAAGGCCTTGTCGTAGAATTTGTCAGGTGCGTTGATCTTGGGGAGAATGCCTGAGATTATGATATTCCTCGACTTGTTTTTGTAGTGCTGGATCATCTTGCGATATTTCTCCATCAACTCTTCGGATCTGGTGCGTATGATGTCATTTGAACCAGCATGGATGACAAAAAGGATATTTTCATTTGCATCCTTTGTGGTATCTTTGAAGGCTTCCACAATGAACGGGGAACTGTGCGGAGAACTGTACAATCATCAGCATATATTGTAAGGTTACACCAATTATATTCTTTGATCCTTCAAAGCTTTGTAGCATCTGGGCAATAATAAAACTATACCTCCAGATTATTTTATTCAGCCGAGGAAGGAAGATGAAAAGGCCGAAAATTCATCTCGATTATACACTTAACTTCCAATAATTCTCGAAGTTGGTACGACTCGTCTGGAGATGGCTAACATGTAATTGTAAAGTCAAGTTACAGCTTGGATTGCTAGAGGTCCTTCCTAAGCTGTATAAAATCGTCTAATGTTAACCAGAATAAAACGAAAGAGAAGCCCAAGTGACTCTTGAATACACTGTAATAGATCAAGGGTATAAATAGGGTAAGATAGAGGTATATACTGTAAGATCAGTAGATATATCGATAGTGATTTACCTCTCTTTATTTGTTTTAGATGAGTTTATCACTACCAATTTACCATACAAATATTAGAATTTTTGGACACTGAATTTACCATTTCAAACCCATATTACTTAGAGTGTAATTGTTATACCAGGATTTCGCCCTTATGTGGCTAAAATAGCATCAATGCGCCACAGTGAGGGAAATCGTAAATCCCACATACACTCTTCAGGCACAGGAGGAGAACAAGCTGTGAGGTCAGCAGCCCGGGAAGGATTGGCCACGCCCCCAAGGTCCCGAGGGAATCAGCCTGGCCTACCTAACCAGCTGCCCTTCATATCCCTGTTACCTGTGATGCCCGAGAAGAGCGGGTATAATTCCCGCTCACCTGAGGAATAGGTGAAGGACCTTCTTGCCCACAGCTGCAGCGACCGCAGAAGGAACAAGAAGATGGTCTTAATCTGTGGCGAACCTGAGGCGAGCAGCTCACTTGACAAAAGGACACACTCTCTTCTATGAGGAACTCAGGAGTACAAAGGAAAACAAGCAACAACAGATCATGCGACCCCTCGAGGTTACTTGCCCTCCAAAACACTGCTGTTCCAAGTGTTGCAACAGTATCTCGGAGAGAATGTGGGAAAGATGTGAAAAGGAAGTGCTGCCCTGGGGCTTAGTTCATGGCAGGGGAAATTATATTAAAATCTATTAGGTTATTGAACAAACACTACTAAAGAAAATATTTATTCAATTACAAATGCAGTCAATCTTGGGTTCAGGACAAGGTTCTTGTCTAGGCGAACTTTGAAGGAATCAACGGTGTTGCAGTCTATGACATCTCGGGGAAGTCCATTCCACAAGTTGACGACTCGATTGAAGAAGAAATTCTTGGATTCGTTACAGTTGAATGATTTACCAATGATTTTGCAGCCATTTCCCGCGTGTAGTTTGATCGGTCAATCGTAAATTATTTATTACAGTTCATGTTGTCGATGCCTTTAATGATCTTGAAAACTTGAATAAGGTCACCTCTCAATCTACGCTTGGTTAATGGATATTAATTTAGTTCTTTAAGACATTCCTCGTATGGTTTGTTCCGAAGACAGGGTATCATCTTGGTAACTCTACGTTGAACTCGTTCCAATTTGTCTATATCTTTTTTATAGTAAAGGCACTAGAACTGAACGCAGTATTCCAAAAGTGGGCGGACTAATGAATTGTAAAGGGTGAGGATAATGTCTTTTGATTTATGTTCAAATGAGGATACACCTGAGCAACTCGGTACCAGCATCTGGACAATCCAGTGCACCTCAGTTTTGACACACCTAGCCTGGGCAATCCGGCAAGCCTGGACAATCTGGCGAACCAGTGTTTGGGAAACTCAACACACCTCTCCCCTGCTTTGGACAATCCAAGCTACATCAGATATTTGAGGAACTCGGTCCTGTAAATCCTAACAGAGGAAAAGAGAGAGAGAGAGAGAGTGTGTCAGTACGCAGCGAAGGTTAACCTCGACACCCCAGAAACAGCAGCAGAAGCGACAGACGGAGAAAGCCAGCCGATCCCCACCACCCCAGAGGACCTGCAGACGAAGGACGCCTGCTCCCCCGATGCCTGGCAGGACCATCCTGAACAGGCGCAAAAGGATTAGCTAATTAAGTCTCTGTCTTTCAGAGACCACATCCAGGCCACCTCAAGAAGCAGAAGAAACATTACACATCTCTATCCCTAAATATTTGCTAAGTGTCAGATATAACTTAGTTACTCCTGAATGGCTCCTTTCTTGTAGTATTAATATATATTTACGCTTTATACATTGTAGCCTCCAACAACACCCGCCTTACAGACTTATATATTTCACGCTCACTACGCTCCCCCCCCCCCCCTTCCCCCTCCTTAGTACTGTAAACTTTGTAATTTACCTTCTTGGGGACACTATCTTTATGTATATAATTATTGTAAATAGTAATTTGCTCTTGATGTCCACCTTTGTACAATTATTAGCTGCCAACATCTTGACTTTAAATTATTGTTATTTGTACTCAAGTGCCCTCAGCACCTTATTGTATTTCTATCTTAGCCACCATATAATAATAATAATAGTTCTTAAAGCTAGGCATGCTAAGCCAGCTAAGGATAGCCCAATAAGGCCGTTCCATTGGGGTCCTGTACTACTACCCCATCCCCTTGCTCATGAGGGATGGTAACGACTCAGTGCGCCGCGATGTATTATCTTGTACGTTCATTATCCATATTACTGCATGTTATTCATAAAAACCTTATATGCCAAGCCTGTGTATCTGTCTACTTCTTAGCTTCCCATTCGATTTAAGGTCCAGACCTTCTACCCACACAATAAAGATTACCTGGCCCTCACAACGATAAAGATTACCTGGCCCTCACAACGATAAAGATTACCTGGCCCTCACAACGATAAAGATTACCTGGCCCTCACAACGATAAAGATTACCTGGCCCTCACAACGATAAAGATTACCTGGCCCTCACAACAATAAAGATTACCTGGCCCTCACAACGATAAAGATTACCTGGCCCTCACAACAATAAAGATTACCTGGCCCTCACAACGATAAAGATTACCTGGCCCTCACAACGATAAAGATTACCTGGCCCTCACAACGATAAGATACCTGGCCCTCACAACAATAAAGATTACCTGGCCCTCACAACGATAAAGATTACCTGGCCCTACAATAAAGATTACCTGGCCCTCACAACGATAAAGATTACCTGGCCCTCACAACAATAAAGATTACCTGGCCCTCACAACGATAAAGATTACCTGGCCCTCACAACGATAAAGATTACCTGGCCCTCACAACGATAAAGATTACCTGGCCCTCACAACGATATTGAGGCCGCCGGTATCTTAGTAATACCGCTGAGTCACCCCCGTTGATGACGTCACTAACAACCACAGTGCCAGTGACACCAGCCTGTTGCACCATAGAGAACAACAACAACCACATCAATAATATCAACAACAGTAACAATTATTAAAATAATCAATACCACCAACTACAACACCACCACCGCCAACAACAACAACAACAACAACAACATCATCAATAATATCCACAACAAAAATAAATACTAAGATTATCAATAACAATACCACCACCAGCTACAACATCATCAACAACAACAACAACAACAACGATGATGACATCAATAATATCCACAACAATAACAAAAACGATCAACAACAACAGCAACAAAAACAACAACAGCGGTAACAACGTCACCACCAACAACACAACAAAAACACCTTTATCACTACCACCACCACCACCACCAACTCCAACAAAAACAGCTACATTATCACCACAACCAACAACAACAACAACAACACCTAGGTTACCCCTCCCACCCCCCACCCCCCTAATCACTAAAGTCGGAATCACACGAGAACTTATATACCGTCAACTTTCTAGGCTCAACATTTTTATGGACACATTTCTGAGATAATTTACACTACTATTTGAAATTAAACTGGGGATATATTAATTTAGACGAGATCATTATTTTTTTTTTAAATGACATAAGCTGCCAGACCAGTGTTGAGAATTAGCCTAATGATAAGGCAAAAAACAAAAAAACGATCGAGTGAGACCGACTTTACACTATCTGATCCGACGTCTTGTGGGTTATTATGATACAGTATTTTGTTTTATTATTATTGAGGATTTTGCTTGTTGTTCCCATTTTCAAGCAATGTATTTTAGCCAGTCCCCAAGAACATCTTTCAAGACTTCCTTCAAGCTAAACAAAAATAATAATAATAATAATAAAATATAAATATCACCCAGACCCCCTTTTAAGCTAAGTTCGTACATTTTTTCGACAGAAAATCTCCCCACCCAAGGCTTATTTTTTCTAAGATACAGGCTCACTATCGCTCGCCCGGAAAAAATCGACAAATGAACGGATTGAAGCACCTTTTTGTCACCAAAGTAATGGGGAGAAACGTCTTGAAGCTCCAGACTAATGACGCTAAACAGAGGAGATCCAGAAAGCCTCCCTTGGACCAAATAGGGTTTAACATTTGCCTGATTCACAAGCGGAGTCCTGCTGCTGAGTCACCCCCTGATGATGACGTCACCCCCCCTTAACACAGTGCCAACCCCATCACTCTGGACAATAAGGGATAAGCAAATTATAATTAGTGTTTGTAATAATCTCCTCATTTATGGGAAGGTTATTCTATTCATTTATGGGAAGGTTATTCTATTTTATATTTACATTTTCTTATTATTTTATATTTTCTTCTAGTTTGCTCCCTAGATTTCTATCAAGCTTTAAAAAAAAACCAAGACCCCCCTTCAAGATTAATTTGTAAATTATTTGTTAAAAAAAAATCCCGGGCGAAGGCCGATTCCTACTAGATTACAGGCTCGCTATTGCTCGCCAATAAAAGATCGACACCTAAATGGCACGAAGGTCTTAATATTGACAAAGAAATGAGGCGAAAGTTCTTAAAATCGCCAAACTAATGGGTTGAACGTCTTAAAATCTCATAAATAATGGGACTAAGCATGAGGGAGGAAGGGGTCCAGAAAATAAAAATACCTCTCCATAAAGGTACAGTATATTGATGGTAATAAACCCATCCATTACAACCCATTCAGTACCGGTCACATCCTTTGTATTTCATGCTGGCAACTATTACACTATTTTATTCAGCTTAGGCAAGACTGCTACCCATTAAAAGGCTACAGACTATCTCAATTGATCCGTTTAGCTACCATATATACTTCCTAAGCTGTATAAAATATATCCTTCCTAAGCTGTATAAAATATATCCTTCCTAAGCTGTATAAAATATATCCTTCCTAAGCTGTATAAAATATATCCTTCCTAAGCTGTATAAAATATCCTTCCTAAGCTGTATAAAATATATCCTTCCTAAGCTGTATAATATATATCCTTCCTAAGCTGTATAAAATATATCCTTCCTAAGCTGTATAAAATATATCCTTCCTAAGCTGTATAAAATCGTTTAAATGTAGCTGAAGTCAAATATATAAAACGTCACCGGTACAGAAAGGGTTAAGGATAGACAGATGGATCACTATCAACATACCCAATTATTATATGTACCTTTTCCATAGCCTTTGTATACCCTCGTTATGTGTGTGCAGTGTAGCCTATTACTAACCTACAAAGATGGATCACTATCAACATACTCAATTATTATATGTACCTTTTCCATAGCCTTTGTATACCCTCGTTATGTGTGTGCAGTGTAGCCTATTACTAACCTACAAAGATGGATCACTATCAACATACTCAATTATTATATGTACCTTTTCCATAGCCTTTGTATACCCTCGTTATGTTTGTGCAGTGTAGCCTATTACTAACCTACAAAGACCAGGAGTAACCCTATTAACAACGACACTAATATCCTCAGTAGTAATAACAACAACAACAACAACAATACCACCATAACCATCAATAACATCACCAGCACCAACAACGACAACAATAACAACAACAGCAACATCACCACCAACGGCAACAATAACATCACCACCAACATCATCACTTTCAACACCACCACCACCACCACCACCACCAACAACAACAGCATAATGGTTGACTGACTGACTGACAATGATTTACTGACTGATGATGTTTGACAGACTGACTGACTGATAATGATTGACTGACTAACTGAATTGACTGATAATGATTGACTGACTGACTGACTTGACTGTCTGACTGATAATGATTGAATGAATGACTGACTAAAAATTATTGACTGACTGACTGACTGACTGATAATGATTGACTGACTGACTGACTGATAATGGTTGACTGACTGACTGATGATGGTTGACTGACTGACTGATAATGGTTGACTGACTTACTGACTGACTGACTGACAATGGTTGACTGACTGACTGACTGATAATGGTTGACTGACTGACTGACTGACTGATAATGGTTGACTGACTGACTGACTGACTGATAATGGTTGACTGACTGACTGATAATATATGGTTGACTGACTGACTGATAATGGTTGACTGACTGACTGACTGATAATGGTTGACTGACTGACTGATAATATATGGTTTGACTGACTGACTGATAATGGTTGACTGACTGACTGATAATGGTTGACTGACAGACTGACTGATAATGGTTGACTGACTGACTGACTGACTGACTGATAATGGTTGACTGACTGACTGACTGATAATGGTTGACTGACAGACTGACTGATAATGGTTGACTGACTGACTGACTGATAATGGTTGACTGACTGACTGACTGATAATGGTTGACTGACTGACTGATAATATATGGTTTGACTGACTGACTGATAATGCTAGGTTGACTGACTGACTGACTGATAATGGTTGACTGACAGACTGACTGATAATGGTTGACTGACTGACTGACTGACTGACTGATAATGGTTGACTGACTGACTGACTGATAATGGTTGACTGACAGACTGACTGATAATGGTTGGCTGACTGACTGACTGACTGATAATGGTTGACTGACTGACTGATCATGGTTGACTGACTGACTGATAATGATTGACTGACTGACTGACTGATAATGATTGACTGACTGCCTGATAATGATTGACTGACTGCCTGACTGACTGACTGATAATGATTGACTGACTGACTGATAATGACTGACTAACTAAGTGACTGACTAGACTGACTCACAACATGCGTACTGCTGCTGACTCACCCCCTATGGTGATGTCACACACAACCAACGTATCTTATCAGTGCCTTAAGGGGAGGTATTTGTTTTTTCTGGACCCCTTTCTTCCTCATGTTTAGCCCCATTAGTTTTGAGATTTTAAGGCGTTCGCCCCATTAATTTGGCGATGTTAAGACCTTTCACTTCATTTCTTTGTCAATATTAAGACCTTTCATGCCAGTTAGGTGTCGATTATTTCCTGGCGAACGATAACGAATCTGTAATTTAAGAGAAACCGGTCTTCGGCCAGGACATTTTTCTACAAATTTATCTCAAAGGGGGATCTTCTGGATGTGTGTTAAAGGGGGATCTTATGGATGTGTGTTAAAGGGGGATCTTATGGATGTGTGTTAAAGGGGGATCTTCTGGATGTGTGTTAAAGGGGGATCTTATGGATGTGTGTTAAAGGGGGATCTTCTGGATGTGTGTTAAAGGGGGATCTTATGGATGTGTGTTAAAGGGGGATCTTATGGATGTGTGTTAAAGGGGGATCTTCTGGATGTGTGTTAAAGGGGGATCTTCTGGATGTGTGTTAAAGGGGGATCTTCTGGATGTGTGTTAAAGGGGGATCTTATGGATGTGTGTTAAAGGGGGATCTTCTGGATGTGTGTTAAAGGGGGATCTTATGGATGTGTGTTAAAGGGGGATCTTATGGATGTGTGTTAAAGGGGGATCTTCTGGATGTGTGTTAAAGGGGGATCTTCTGGATGTGTGTTAAAGGGGGATCTTCTGGATGTGTGTTAAAGGGGGATCTTCTGGATGTGTGTTAAAGCTTGATGGAGGTCTAGTAATAAATAAATAAATAGATAAATAAATCATTAAATAAATAACACAAACTCATTGCAACTTTCATAATGTCACTGACAAAAAAAGTTGATTGACTTGCACGTTTTCTGGCAATTTCCCAAGAGCAAGATATTCTCGCCAATATTTGGGTTCTTTTTACATTGATATCGGGAACTGGACTGGAATTATATTATGTTTGGTAGCTTACGCCTAATGAAAGTTTAGTTCTGAAGTTACCAGACCAGAATTGCTCCATAATATTGCCGGTAGAAGTAGTTGTGTGACTCCGGCTTAAGGGGAGGCAGACCGTTTTTGTGGACCCCCTTCTCCCTAATGTTTAGCCCCACTAGTTTTGATATTATAAGATGTTCGGCCCATTAGTTTGGCGATTTTAACACCTTTGGCCCCATTTCGTTGTCAATTTTAAGACCTTTAGTGCCATTTAGGTGTCGATTGTTTCCTGGCGAGCGATAGCGTGCCTGCAATTTTAAGAGGAACCGGCCTTCGCCCGGGACATTTTTCTACCGAAAAATGTACAAATTTATCTTGGAAGGGGGTCTAGAGGGTGCTTTTCTAAGCTTGGTGGAGGCCTAGGGAGGAAACTAAAAAAATATATGAATAAATGAATTAATAGACCAAACAAACGGCCAGTCTCCCCTTAATGGTGGATTTATACACTCTACCCTGCTCCAAGAAAGTAGGCCCAAGCTCTTGAACATTAACCTCTATAACTCACAAACCAATAGAGTAATCAAACAGTTGGGAAGGGTCAAGCAGAGAATATGTGTGTACAGCCCATTTGCTCTAGCCCTTTGTTGTTACAGAGGTTAGGGTTCACGATTTCTGGCCTACCTACAGGGTATACTATACAAATGTGGTCAACTATTATATCCTAACATCAATCTAGATGTTGCCAGAATTTTTTTTGCAGATCAAAAGTTGCTAGAAATTACTCGTGTAAATCAACTTTAAATATAACTGATTCAATGACAACTTAAGGCGGAGTCACACGAGCTATTTTTCTATCAATTTGTATGGGCTTTGTATGGTCTAACAGCTTTAAAAATTAAGTTCCTTAAGAATTAAACTACCTAACATAATCTACGTGCTTAGTTTCCCAATCCAATGCAAAAAAGCCTCAAAATAGTAAGAGAACAAAATTGCTCATCGAATATTTCCGGAAAATGCGCTTGTGTGACACCGGCTTAACAACAACATCACCACCGCCAAGAACAACAATATCAACACCAATATAGATAAAAAGTACCATCAGTGTTAACAACAAAACAACAACAACACTACCACAAAAAACACCGCTACCATTACCACTACTAACAACAACAACACCACCACCACTACCACCAACAACAACAACAACAATATCTCCCCAATAACTACCACTACCAACAACAACAACACCACCACCACCAACAACAACAACAACAATATCTCCCCAATAACTACCACTACCAACAACAACAACACCACCACCACCACCACCACCAATAACAACAACAAGAATATCTCCCCAATAACTACCCCCACCAACAACAACAATACCACCACAATAACTACCACCACCACCAACAACAACAATATCTCCCCAATCACTACCACCACCAACAACAACAATACCACCACAATAACTACCACCACCACCAAAAACAACAATATCTCCCCAATAACTACCACCACCAACAAAAACAATACCACCACAATAACTACCACCACCAACAACAACAACAATATCTCCCCAATCACTACCACCACCACCAACAACAACACCTCCACAATCACTACTACCACCACCACCAACAACATCACCTCCACAATCACTACCACCAACAACAACAACAACAACACCTCCACAATCACTACCACCATCACCAACAACACCTCCACAATCACTACCACCACCACCAACAACAACAACACCTCCACAATCACTACCACCACCACCAACAACAACACCTCCACAATCACTACCACCACCACCAACAACAACACCTCCACAATCACTACCACCACCACAACCAACAACAACACCTCCACAATCACTACCACCACCACCACCAACAACAACAACAACACCTCCACAATCACTACCACCACCAACAACAACAACACCTCCACAATCACTACCACCACCACCAACAACAACACCTCCACAATCACTACCACCACCACCAACAACAACAACACCTCCACAATCACTACCACCACCACCACCAACAACAACACCTCCACAATCACTACCAGCACCACCAACAACAACAACACCTCCACAATCACTACCACCACCACCAACAACAACACCTCCACAATCACTACCACCACCACCAACAACAACACCTCCACAATCACTACCACCACCACCACCAACAACAACACCTCCACAATCACTACCACCACCACCACCAACAACAACACCTCCACAATCACTACCACCAGTTACTTCAACTGTTGGACCGTTAGTCGATGAAAATGGAGAATACACCAAAGACGAAGTACAAATGAGTAATGCCCTCAATACCTTCTTTGCATCAGTTTTTACAACAGAAGACCTCAGTGATATCCCTACACCATCGCCGATTCAGATTGATAATTCAGAGGTTCTAAGCAATATCACCGTTACAGAGAGAGAAGTATTGAATTGTTTAGATAAACTCAAGGTAAATAAAACGCCTGGACCTGATACAATCTCGCCTAGAGTTCTAAAGGAAGCTAAGGATGAGCTCTCCAAACGACTGACATTACTATTCAATAAATCCTTGCAGTCTGGAACTATGCCTGATCAGTGGAAGATAGCCAACGTAACACCGATATTAAAAAAAGGCAGCAAATTCCTACCCAGTAACTATCGTCCAATTAGCTTGACCTCAGTTGTATGTAAAATGCTAGAAACGGTCATAAGAGACAGACTCGTAAATCACTTAGAGGAAAATAACATACTTAAAGATACTCAACACGGCTTTTGTAAAAAACGTTCCTGTTTAACAAACCTCTTAGACTTCTTCCACGATATCCTCAACCTCTACGATGAGAGTAAAGCTATAGATATTATATACCTTGATTTGCAAAAGGACTTTGACAAAGTTCCCCACAAACGTTTACTGCTAAAACTAAAAGCGCATGGAATACAAGACGGTGTGTTGAAATGGATAGAAAACTGGCTCAGCGACAGAAAGCAAAGAGTAGTCATAAACGGTAAGGCATCTAAATGGACCAATGTAAGTAGCGGGGTACCCCAGGGATCGGTACTAGGACCAATTCTCTTTCTAATTTACATCAACGACATAGATGAGGGTCTCACCTGTACAATCTCAAAATTTGCTGACGATATAAAAATTGCAAATAGCTTACTCTCAAAAGAACAAGTTGACGATATGCAACACAATCTAGATAAATTGTCACATTGGGCCCAAATTTGGCAAATGAGTTTCAATGCAGATAAATGTAAAGTACTACATATCGGATACCTAAATGAGAAAGCAAACTATTCGATGAATGGCACTCAGCTTAAGAATGTAAACAGAGAAACCGATCTGGGAGTAACAATATCGAGTAACCTAAAACCGAGTCAACAATATTCAGAAGTTGTTAAGAAGACAAACAAAATAATTGGCTTTATAGGCAGGTCATTTGAGCATAAATCCAAAGATGTTATCCTAACCCTTTGCAATTCCTTAGTCCGCCCTCTTCTGGAATACTGCGTTCAATGCTGGTGTCCTTATTACCAAAAAGACATAAACAAGCTAGAACGAGTTCAACGTAGAGTTACCAAAATGATATCTAGCCTAAAGAACAAACCATACTAAGAGGTCTTAGAGAATTAAATCTATTTCCTTTAACCCAGCGCAGATTAAGAGGTGACTTAATTCAAGTGTTCAAAATCATCAAAGGCATCGACAATATCAACTGTAGTAAGTACTTCACTATCGACCAATCTAATTACATGCGGGGAAACGGTTGCAAAATTATTGGTAAATCTTTTAACTCACACGAATCTAAGAATTTCTTCTTCAATCGAGTTGTCAACTTGTGGAATGGGCTTCCCCGAGACGTTATAGACTGCAGCACCGTTGATTCATTTAAACTCCACCTAGACAAATATCTCGCATCAAACCCGCGACTGACTGCGTTTGTAGATGAATAACTTTATTTTATCCTCCCCTCAGTTACTAACCCATATGTCCCCTACTACCTTCCTAGTCCTGCCACGGACATTAGTTCCAGGGCAGTAGTTCCCTTTCCATTGTTCCCTTACCCACTCTAAACCACTGTTTGGACACTTGATCCTCAGTGTTTTGGAGGACAAGCAGCCTAGAAGGGTCACTAGATCTGTTGTTGCTTGATTTCCTTTGTACTCCTTTGTACTCCTTTGTACACCACCACCAACAACAACACCTCCACAATCACTACCACCACCAACAACAACAACACCTCCACAATCACTACCACCACCAACAACAACACCTCCACAATCACTACCACCACCACCAACAACAACACCTCCACAATCACTACCACCACCAACAACAACAACACCTCCACAATCACTACCACCACCACCAACAACAATACCTCCACAATCACTACCACCAACACCAACAACAACACCTCCACAATCACTACCACCACCAACAACAACAACAACACCTCCACAATCACTACCACCACCACCAACAACAACACCTTCACAATCACTACCACCACCACCAACAACAACACCTCCACAATCACTACCACCACCACCAACAACAACAACACCTCCACAATCACACCACCACCAACAACAACAACACCTCCACAATCACAACCACCACCACTACCAACAACACCTCCCCAATCACTACCACCACCACCAACAACAACAACACCTCCACAATCACTACCACCACCACCACCAACAACAATATCTCCCCAATCACTACCACCACCAACAACAACAACACCTCCACAATCACTACCACCACCAACAACAACACCTCCACAATCACTACCACCACCACCAACAACAACACCTCCACAATCACTACCACCACCACCAACAATGCCTCCACAATCACTACCACCACCAACAACAACAACACCTCCACAATCACTACCACCACCACCAACAACAACACCTCCACAATCACTACCACCACCACCAACAACAACACCTCCACAATCACTACCACCACCACCAACAACAACACCTCCACAATCACCACCACCACCAACAACACCTCCACAATCACTACCACCACCACCACCACCAACAACAACACCTCCACAATCACTACCACCACCACCAACAACAACAATATCTCCCCAATCACTACCACCACCAACAACAACAACACCTCCACATTCACTACTACCACCACCACCAACAACAACACCTCCACAATCACTACCACCACCACCAACAACAACACCCACAATCACTACCACCACCACCACCAACACCTCCATAATAACTACCACCACCACCACCAACAACAACAACACCTCCGCAATCACTACCACCACCACCACCAACAAATTGCAGATGTAAGTAAATCACAAGATACCGTAATTTTTGGCGACTTTAATTTACCTGTGACCAAGTGGGGCGATACTCTTACTTCACACTCCGGACATGACTTGTATACGAACTTGCAAGAGAGTTCGCTTTATCAATTTGTTCGAACGCCGACCCGTGGTAATAACGTTCTTGACATTGTACTTGCAACAAAAGAAGAATTAATAGAGAATTTGAATGTTGGTGATGAATTCAGTAACAGCGACCATCGTACGATAACTTTCACTTGAAAGTTTACTAGTAACGAGCCAAATAGTAGCATCGAAAAAGTCCCTAATTTCAAGAAAGCAAACTTCCATAAACTTAGAACTATGTTTAAAGAAACTGACTGGAGCTTTTTAATTAACAATAACGACATAAATACATCTTGGAAGTTATTCGAAACCACTTACCTAAAAGCAGTGCAAGACTGCATACCATCGAAAATACGGCGTCCAGGCCATAATAATAAGCCCAAATGGTGGAATAAAGATATTTCAAACTGCCTGCTTGCTAAAAAATGTGCTAATGATAGATTAAAATCCTCACAAAATTATGAAGAACGGGTGAAATTTGTAGAGCTACGACGCAAATCCAAAAAGTTAATTAAGCAAAGTAAAAAGACCTTAGAGTTACATATTGCGAATCAAAGTAAAACAAACCCGAAAGAATTCTATAGTTATATCGAAAGAAAAAAGTAGTTACTTCAACTGTTGGACCGTTAGTCGATGAAAATAGAGAATACACCAAAGACGAAGTACAAATGAGTAATGCCCTCAATACCTTCTTTGCATCAGTTTTTGCAACAGAAGACCTCAGTGATATCCCTACACCATCGCCGATTCAGATTGATAATTCAGATGTTCTAAGCAATATCACCGTTACAGAGAGAGAAGTATTGAATTGTTTAGATAAACTCAAGGTAAATAAAACGCCTGGACCTGATACAATCTCGCCTAGAGTTCTAAAGGAAGCTAAGGATGAGCTCTCCAAACCACTGACATTACTATTCAATAAATCCTTGCAGTCTGGAACTATGCCTGATCAGTGGAAGCTAGCCAACGTAACACCGATATTAAAGAAAGGCAGCAAATCCCTACCCAGTAACTAACGTCCAATTAGCTTAACCTCAGTTCAATGTAAAATGCTAGAGACGGTCATAAGAGACAGACTCGTAAATCACTTAGAGGAAAATAACATACTTAAAGATACTCAACATGGCTTTCGTAAAAAACGTTCCTGTTTAACAAACCTCTTAGACGTCTTCCACGATATCCTCAACCTCTACGATGAGAGTAAAGCTGTAGATATTATATACCTTGATTTTCAAAAGGCCTTTGACAAAGTTCCCCACAAACGTTTACTGCTAAAACTAAAAGTGCATGGAATACAAGACGGTGTGTTGAAATGGATAGAAAATTGGCTCAGCGACAAAAAGCAAAGAGTAGTCATAAACGGTAAGGTATCTAATTGGACCAATGTAAGTAGCGGGGTATCCCAGGGATCGGTACTAGGACCAATTCTCTTTCTAATTTACATCAACGACATAAATGAGGGTCTCACTTGTACAATCTCAAAATTTGCTGACGATACAAAAATTGCAAATAGCTTACTCTCAAAAGAACAAGTTGACGATATGCAACACAATCTAGATAAATTGTCATGTTGGGCCCAAATTTGGCAAATGAGTTTCAATGCGGATAAATGTAAAGTACTACATATCGGATACCTAAATGAGAAAGCAAACTATTCGATGAATGGCACTCAGCTTAACAGAGAAACTGATCTGGGAGTAACAATATCGAGTAACCTAAAACCGAGTTAACAATGTTCAGAAGTTGTTGAGAAGACAAACAAAATAATTGGCTTTATAGGCAGGTCATTTGAGCATAAATCCAAAGAAGTTATTCTAACCCTTCACAATTCCTTAGTCCGCCCTCTGCTGGAATACTGTGTTCAATCCTGGTGCCCTTATTACCAAAAAGATATAAACAAGCTAGAACAAGTTCAACGTAGAGTTACCAAAATGATACCTAGCCTAAAGAACAAACCATATGAAGAGCGTCTTAGAGAATTAAATCTATTTCCTTTAACCCAGCGCAGATTAAGAGGTGACTTAATTCAAGTGTTCAAAATCATCAAAGGCATCGACAATATGAACTGTAGTAAGTACTTCACTATCGACCAATCTAATTACACGCGGGGAAACGGTTGCAAAATTATTGGTAAATCTTTTAACTCACACGAATCTAAGAATTTCTTCTTCAATCGAGTTGTCAACTTGTGGAATGGGCTTCCCCGAGACGAGACGTTATAGACCCGTTGATTCATTTAAACTCCGCCTAGACAAGTATCTCGCATCAAACCCGCGACTGACTGCGTTTGTAAATTAATAACTTTATTTTATCCCTCCCTCAGTTACTAACCCCTCTGTCCCCTACTAACTTCCTAATCCTGCCACGGACATTAGCTCCAGGGCAGTAATTCCCTTTCCAATGTTCCCTTACCCACTCTAAACCACTGTTTGGACACTTGATCCTCAGTGTTTTGGAGGACAAGCAGCCTAGAAGGGTCACTAGATATGTTGTTGCTTGATTTCCATTGTACTCCTTTGTACTCCTTTGAACAACAACACCTCCACAATCACTACCAACAACAACTCCACAATCACTACAACCACCACCAACAATAACACCTCTACAATCACTACCACCACCACCAACAACAACACCTCCACAATCACTACCACCACCAACAACAACAACACCTCCACAATCACTACCACCAACAACAACAACACCTCCGCAATCACTACCACCACCAACAACTACACCTCCACAATCACTACCACCACCACCTCCACAATCACTACCACCACCATCACCAACAACACCTCCACAATCACTACCACCACCACCAACAACAACAACACCTCCACAATCACAACCACCACCAACAACATCACCTCCACAATCACTACCACCACACCAACAACAACAACACCTCCACAATCACTACCACCACCACCAACAACAACACCTCCACAATCACTACCACCACCACCAACAACAACAACAACAACACCTCCACAATCACTACCACCACCACCAACAACAACAACACCTCCACAATCACTACCACCAACAACAACATAACCTCCACAATTACTACCACCACCACCAACAACAACAACACCTCCACAATCACTACCACCACCACCAACAACAACATCTCCACAATCACTACCACCACCACCACCAACAACAACAACACCTCCACAATCACTACCACCACCACCAACAACAACATAACCTCCACAATCACTACCACCACCAACAACAACACCTCCACAATCACTTCCACCACCACCACCAACAACAACACCTCCACAATCACTACCACCACCACCAACAACAACACCTCCACAATCACTACCACCACCAACAACAACACCTCCACAATCACTTCCACCACCACCAACAACTCCAATAATAACACTTCCACCAACAACACCTTTACAATCACGACCATCACAATCCCCACTAACAACAACCACAAAACTACCACTAACAACACTTTCGCAATCACTATCACTACCACCACCACCACAATCACTACCACTACCATCACTAACAACAACAACAACCACAACACTACCACTAACAACACCACCACAATCACTACCACTATCATCACCGCTAACAACAACACTACCACTAACACAACCACAATAACTACCACCATAATCACCACTAGCAACAACACCAACAACAACCACAACACAACCACTAACATCACTTTCACAATCACTATCACCACAACCACCACTAACAACACTACCACTACCATCATCACTAACAACAACAACAAAAACAAAAACTCCACAATCACGACCACCTCCACAACCACCACCACCACTAGTAACAACACTACCACTAACAACCCCTCCAAGACCACTGCCTTTTTTCACCACAACGAATATAATTATCACCACAATAACAACAACAACAACAACAACAACGCAAGTAGTAGTGGAGTGAGTGTCAGACATTTCCTTGAGTTACATCAGTTGTGCATGTGTTGGGGTTTTCCTAGTTTTGTCAAGGCCTTGATAGTTAGTCCCTGGGGTTACGAAGCTGTTTTGTTCTGCTATGATGCTAATTTGTTCTATCTATCTATCTATTGCCTGACGCCGTGATCCCCGAAGGGGTGGCCACGAACGAACCACCCCCATGCCTCTGTCCCCAGTCAGTCGACGCCCCTCCCCCCAACCAGCACCACCTTCGTTCATGTACTTCCTCACTCCATCCTTCCACCTCATATTCGGTCTACCTCTCCCCCTCTGTCCCTCCACCTCGCTCTCATACACCCTCTTAGTCATTCTCTCGCTTTCCATACGTTCCATATGGCCGAACCATCTCAAGTTGTTCCTTTTCACACTTTCCAGCACATCTACCTCCACACCACACCTCCTTCTTACTTCCTCATTAGTCTGTCTATCCCTCCATGTAACTCCGCACGCACTCCTTAAGTAATTCATTTCCACTGCTCTCACTCTTGGTCTGAGTCTCTCAACCAACGTCCATGCTTCGCTTCCGTAAGTCAGTGTCGGGATTACCACACTGTCATGCAAGGACTTCTTCACTTCCATACTGACCACCCTATTTCTTGTTACTGCTTTTAGCGTTCCTACAACCCTCTTCCCCTGTTGTACCCTCTCCCGCACCTCTTCATCCATAGTCCCATCTTTACTCAACACACTGCCCAGATACTTAAAAGAGTTGACGATCTCCATAGCCTGACCGTTCAGCTTCACCTCACACTCTGTGACTTCACCCCTTTCGAAGACCATAACCTTGCTCTTCCCCGTATTTACCTTCAAATTCCGTTTTTTCGCACACTGTTCCAAACTCATTTACCAGACCCTGCAACTCCCATTCATTATCACTCATCAGAACTGTATCATCCGCAAACAGCAGTATAGGTAGCTTCCACTCAATTCCCTCCCTTTTCAGCGATACACCAACATCCACTGCTCTTGATAGTATTTCTTTCATAACTCCATCCATATATACAGTAAACAACCACGGGGACATCACACACCCCTGTTTCAAACCAACATTCAGGTCAAAGAACTCGCTCTGCTCACTCTCCACACGTACTGCCGCCTTTGCACCCTCATACATGCTCTTCACTGCTTTCAGCAACTTGCCCTCTACTCCGTATATTCTAAGTACTTTCCACAAACCTTCTCTATCCACTCTGTCATAGGCCTTCTCCAAGTCCATAAAGGCAACATACACCTTTTGTTTCTTCTCCAGATACTTCTCCACAACACAATTCAGGGTAAAAATCTGATCTACACATCCTCTTCCCTTCCTAAAACCTCCCTGCTCGTTGCCTATCCATTTCTCCGTTCTCACTCTCACTCTCTCAATCACTACCCTACTGTATACCTTCCCTACTACGCTTAGAAGACATATTCCTCGGTGGTTACCACACACTCCTCTTTCCCCTTTGCCCTTATATAGGGGGACTATTATGCCAGTCTTCCAGTCATCGGGTGCACTCCCCTTCTCCCATGCTAGTTTGCACATTTTCCATACCCATTCTATCACTATCTCACCACCATACCTCAACACTTCCCCACACACTCCATCTGTTCCTGGTGCTTTCCCCAACTTCACTCTTTTCATGGCTTCCCACACTTCTGACCTCCTGATCCCCACCTCCTCCTCCACTACTTCTCTTCTTCTCCCTCCCATACCATATCCAGCTATGTTTGCTGGCTCTTCATTCCTTTCATTTAGCAACTCACTGAAGTACTCCCTCCACCTTTCGACTCTCTCTTGCTTCTCGGCTAGCATTCTCCCATTCTTATCTTTCACACCCTTACTGTTTCCCTTGCTACCTTCCCTAACTTTCTTGACTTCTTTGCAGAACAGTTTCTTACTCTCCCTCCATTTTACACTCAGATTCCTTCCAAATTCCTCATCTACTCTTCTCTTACTTTCCTTCACTACTCTCTTCACCACCATCTTACTCTCCACGTACCTCGCTCGTTTCTGTCTCTCGGAATCTTCATTCCCTCTGCTACCCAACCACTCTCTATATGCTTTCTTCTTTTCTTCCACAGCTATTCGTACCTCTTCTGTCCACCATGCTGTACCTTTCACTCCCCTCCCTCTTCTCCTCACTCCACACACCTCCTCACATGCTGCACAGATCTCATCCTTAAACACCTTGCTCATCTCCTCCACTTCCTCCATAACTTCCAGGTCGAACCCACCTAGTCGTCTTTCCACTGCTCTCCTGTACTCCTCCCTGATTTCCTCCTCCTGCAACCTCTCCACCCTCCTCACCATTCCACCCTCCTCTCGCCTCCCTCCCGCTCTCCTCACCCACTTCTTTTGTATCCTAACCTTAGCTACCACTACATAATGATCAGACAGACCCCCTCCAATACCCCTATACACCCTAGCATCCATCACAGATTTCTTCATTCGTTCATCCACACATACATAATCAATCAATGACTTTCGTTCCACCACTGTCTTATCCTTCATCGTCAACATCCGTTTCCACGTGTACCTGTGGATCATTCTGTGTCGGAAGAAGGTGTTGGCTATCCACAGCCTCCTCCCCACACATACGTCCACAAGTGCACTACCATTCCCATTCACCTCTGATGGTACCCCCCACCCTCCCACCACTCCCTCAACTTTCCTATCACCCACCTTACCATTCATATCCCCAATCAGAAATATTCTTTCGTTCTTGTCAAACTTCTCCAGGCACGCCTCCACATTCATCCAGAACTCCTCTTTCTTTCTTTCAAGTATATCCTCTGTCGGGGCATACACGCATACAATCACCCACGTTTGTATTCCTACTTTCATTCTCACCCACACAATCCTTGAACCCACAGACCCATACTCTCTTACACATTCCTTCCATTTGCTACTTACAAACAAACATGCACCTTCTCTCGCTGTTCCTTCACTCACTCCAGCACACACACCCATTCCACACTCCCACTCTCTCACATCTGAACCTTTCCATTTGGTCTCTGTCATTCCACATACATCCAGCCTGGCATTCACTAACACTTCCAGAACCTCTCTCTCTTTTGTGCCATCATTCATGCCACTAACATTCCACGTAGCCATTCTCAGAATGTCCGAAGGCATGTCCTTAGTCGGTCGTGGTTCGTCAACGTTGGTTCCGTCCGCATCCGAGGCTGTTCGTTCGTTTTTCCTTGCTTCGATATTTTTTCCGGGTGGGGGTCGCAAGCCCACCGACCCAACCTCTTTAGTCGCCTCTTACGACACGCAGAAGGCACGTGGGGCATATTCTATTCCCTAACCCCCAGGGGGATATTTTGTTATGCTGAATTATTACCTGGATTATTATCTTAATATGTCTTTATTCCGCAAATATGTTGACTTGTTAGGCTTGTGGTGGTTTGAGCTGCTTATGTGACGTTTTGTTCTGTCATGCTGCTGTTTTGTTCTCTTACAATGCTGCTTTCTGAACTTCACATAAACACATCTGCATCTCTGCTGGATATCCGTGGTGATTATTGAACAGGACTTTGGACTCAAATAATAAACAAAGAATGCTGTCAAGTGCAATGGATAGACATCTTCCCTTTTCCCTGAAAATTAAGGAGTAAGACTGGTGTGTGTTCTGGAACCCTTAATTTTTAGCCTTTGCATGTACAGTACTGGCTACTGGGCAGTACAGTCAGACAAAGCCACTGTGGAGCATTTATGGGCAGTGCCAGGAAGAACAACGACCTTGATTTGCAGATAATACTGTAATGGCAGAATGGATGCCCTCTCATCGGTAGGCCTCATAATCCTTACAAGAATAGATGATACAGTGATTCTAGCTGGTTGATATTCTCGTACTTGGTCTTGAGGCAATATATATGGAGTAAGAGCCACTAGGCATAATAATGTTTTGCATTAACTATTTCTGTATATAATGAAGCATTTTTACGCTTTATTCTGATCAACATTAGATGATGTTATGCAATTTGGGAAGCTCTAGGAATCAAACTATCTCAATTAACTTTAGCTCCCACAAGTCCTTTTTAAGCTGAAGAAAATTGTCTAGTAATAGCCAGTATAAACGGTAGTACACTTCATAATCCTGAAATGGATAAGTTCAAACATTTTGTGGCTTGACAAATAAAGTAATCCGGACTGTTCATGTGTGTTGCCAGAACAAAAGGGTCTTGAATAGCTTCACTATCTTTCTATAGTAATGAGATCCATAACAGTGGTAGGTCGAGCCATGATATAAGTGTTGCCTCAGCCAGCCTAGCATATCAGGTTTTGGACTCTCTAAGCAAAAAATCCTTGTCGATATACATGCAGAAGTATGAAGTTATGGATATTCAAGACAGTGCTCTCTGTCTTGTTACATGGAAAAATTATACTCCATGAAGCCTTTGCCAACTATGGCCTTCACCAAGTCCTCCACTCAGAAAATGCGCCATAATTTACAGAGTTCTTGAAAAAAATTGAAGAATTAGTTGGTATGAGGATCTCGCACTCGTAATCATACTGGCCCTTAGGCAGTACGAATACCAATTTCTAGTCAAATTGGACAACAATGTAGAGGCAAGACGGCAGGAAACCTCATGTTTGTGCCAATCCAGCACCAACATCTCATTCACCATGAGATGAGCTACCAGAAATACTAGAAGGCAGTAGGAACAAGGGGAACCAACCTGAGAACTAGCAAAAATGAGGATAGAACTAACAAAATTATCCTCATCCCTCTCATGTGCAATAAGAGCCACTAAAATTGATTCTTAGGCCACCACCACCATTGCCCCCACCACCATTACCTCCACCAATGCAACCATCACTACCACCTCCACCACCACTGCCGCATGTTCCCCAGGTATTGTAAAGGATGTTCCCTATTCCCCATCCCCACCTCACAACTTCAAAATGTGACAAGGACCCCAATGGAAATACGCCTAACGGCCTTATTGGGCTATCCTTAGTTGGAATTATGCAAGGCTGGTACATGTAATATTTGTAACAAACTATGTGGTACCAAATCTGTAAATTGCTAACTGAATAAATATTATTATTATTATTATTATTATTATTATTATTAATGCCAATACCAAACACAGCTAGATACAAGTGGGTAGCCAAACGTCCTGAAAGATTGATCCCGGCCACTACCTTTGTGTCCACACAAGATGGTACACCAGAACTGACAGATCAAGGAGTCATCATTCACTACCCACCATCTCCCTCCACCAACATGCCACGCACCTGCAAACAACACTACCAACAGCAACTGCAACTACAGTAGCTTGAACAGTATCAGTGAGTCAGCTACACCCGCTTGTAATGCATCGAGAATCAAGGACACCAATTACTGGCAACAGCTACTTCGGGGGCATGAAAACATCAGCAGGTAACTCCACCAACCAATAGACCAGACCAGACCAGACCAGACCAGACCAGACCAGACCAGCTATCATCATTTACACCTTCTACAAAGTTATACAAGCTTCCATCTTGAGAGCTCAATCATACTCACTGGGGGGCTTGTGTCATGGCGGCGCGTAGCTGCAATCATCCTCCTTTACCGGGAGTTCTCCATGCGAGTTCCCAGGCAGCAAGTTGGTTCACCCTAAGTAGTTCCTGACACGAATGGTCAACTTTCCTCAACCATGAGTCACATGGTCTTCCCCAAAGTCTCCTCCACTCAGTGTTGTCATCACCAAAACCACCACATGAGCAGTGTCGATTTCAGGGAGGCGGGCCACGTGTCCATATAGCCAAAGCTGGCGCTCACGGATTATTCACTCAATGATTCAAATCAGTTTCAGAGAGTAGGCGCTAGTTTGATATGTGGTCATACCAGAAATACACCATGATCCTATGTAGACATTTGGTACCAAAGAAGTTGATTTGTCTCTTCAAATCACCTTTGAGTGTCCATGTTTGACAACAATATAACAAGACAAGGAGCATCAGTGTTTTGAAGATCCGCAACTTACTCCTTCTGTACAGGTATTGACATTGCCATATACTCTTGTTGAGAGAATCCATAACCCAATGTCCTAGATCGAGGCACCAAGCAACATCATGGCCTAACCGGTCACTCCACTGTTATGGATCTCACTACCAAGATAAGTGAATTTATTTAAGACCTCTGCTCTCGCCACATGCTTGTACAGACTGCACTGCTTCGCATAACAAGTCACCAAAATCTTGAACTTTAGTCTTAATCCAAGGGATCTTAAGACCCAGGGGCTCCAACTCCTCATGTAGTGTCTTGAGAGCTAGTGTGAGAATCTCTAGCAACTCTGCCAGGATCACTGCATCATCAGCAAACTCAAGGTAAGTAATCTTGATATTGCCAACTGATGCTCCACATTAACTACGAGTGACCCAGTATCCAGTCCATACAAGTGTTGAAAAGTGTGGGTGCCAGTAAAAATCCCTATCTCATTCCAGAGTTCACAGTGAAGAAGGGGGAGCTGGCCCACCACAATTGACAGCACTCTCTCTTCCTGTGATGTCCAGACACCAGATCAATAATCGCTGCAGGTAGCCCATGGAGTCGGAGAAGCTCCCACAGTGTATCCCGATGCACTGAGTCAAATGCCTTTTTAAAATTAACATATAATGTGTCATTAGACCGAGTCTGATATTCTGTACCTAGAGATAGCTAGGTTTATTTATTCAGCAAGGGAATTGGGGAATGTGGGATGGAGAGAGAGAAAGAGTAAGGAAACTAGCCGTACGGTGTATGTGCGTGCGTTCGTGGGTGGAGGTGTGGTCAAGGAAGCGTCCAGTACATTTTCCTTGGCACCGCCCCTTCATTCCAATAATATTTTCCTGTTTGGCGGGAAAACCTCTCAAAGCAAAAGGCATTCTGGTTACAAGATGCCAAGGGTATAAAAGGCACCCGAGAGGATGCCAGGGCCTCTTTCCCCTGCCTAGTCCCAATGAGCGAGTGTTATTTTGCCAGTGCCAAAAAGGGTGGGCTGGCAGAGCAACAAGGATGTTCTCGTGACCTATTGCTACCAAACAAGGTGAGTCTGTGCTAATGATAGACGATCTTAGAAATATGCAGGAAGTTTGGCCGTTGTGCCCTGCATTCAACATTCATATGATAGCATTCAGCATGATGTGTGGTGGGGTGTGTGTGTTAACAGTCACCATAGACACGATTAGGCCTCAGGCTGAGCACGACCATACAAAGGTCTATGCAACTCACTAGGTGATGTTAGCATATGCAGAAAGTTGGCAGAATTGCCCTTCATATAACATCTGACTGATTGGCAATTGACAATGGCCGGTGGGGAGTGTGTATGGGTGTGTGTGTTGGTCAGGCCAGTGACACCGTAGCGAATTCAATCCCACAACTTTCAAGGCTACCGATAGGAGATGTGAGTATATGCAGAAATTTGTCAGAATTGCCCTTCACGCAACACTCAGAGTCAAGCGAGACACATGGCTGAGGTGAGAGTAGTGATGCGAATTTGTGAGTGTGAACCAGAGTGAATTCTTTGAACCTAGTGCATACATCTAACTTCAAATATTATAAATTCTCTTGATGGTTTTGCGTATCAATATTGTTCATTCTACTTCATGGCCGTAACAAATGCTGCTAGTTTTAGTCTTATTATGTTCAGAACGATGTTGTGTTATGATTTATGTTATAGCTAATAACTCAAATATATCCAGCTTAAGAAAGTTCACTCAGAGTTAAAAAGTTAGAACCTAACTTTAGTACCTCCGATACAATGACACCAAGTGTTCGTATATTTCTGCTAACAGTAAACGTGTCTTTAATGTTTATAAACAAAACTTGTAGTCAAAAGAAGTATGGTCGCATCTGTGTATTGCTGAGTGCATTAGCTCTATCATTGCAATAATCCATCTATCTATTGCTGGATGCCTTGCTCCTCTTTATGAGGGTCGCCATACAAAAGACACCCTCAAGCGGACCTGTCTCCCGTGAGAAGAACAACCAGTGCCAATTTATTTAAGGAATTACAGGATTGACAACTCAACTTAGGATCCAACTGACTCCAAGGCTCTCTAAGTATCTTTTTAGCACTATTTTTTCAACAGTGGTGGGTGGCTAGTCCATCCACCAACCTGCTTCACCCTTAGGTGAGCAGTAAGGATTTGTATAAGGTATATTCCCCTGGAAAGGTTGCGGACCATGGCTGACGAGTCCCATCCACCCGGGTTTTTATAAGGTTGTCTTCAATAGATGAGTTGCCAACCAAGGCTGACGAGTCCCATCAGACTAACTTTATACTTCATTAATGCTACAGCCAGATAATTTGTTTAGGAATAACCTCTAGGAATTAATACGTTATGTATGTACAGTACATCTAAATTATAATGGACACCTTAAATACCAATTTAAAATATTCTGAGTGTCTGTGTAGTACACATTATATTGTGTTATAGGAGCTACATTGTGAAACTTATTTGTTGTTGTTGTTGTTGTTGTTGCTGTTCCCCAGACTGTCTGGCCGAACAGCCCCAAGGTCTCGAGCAAGACCAAGGCCATAAATGAGCGCCCCCACAAAACTCTCCCTGCTTACCACTAATAAGACCGGGTGACTGAAGCCACTCCAAGGCGGGGAGCTGAGGAGGGTGCGGAAATGCCTGGGAAACCAAAGGCCCACCCAAGCCCTCAGCAATTATGAAGTGAAAGTTGAGGGGCAAAGGAAAAATGTGACGCTTTGGCTCCCAATCTGCCAACCTCTAGGTTGGCAGTAGGGAGGTCAATCCACGGAAAAGACGCCGTCACTTGAGATCTAGAAAATATATAAGTAAAAGGAACAGTCAGAGTAAGCTATGGGTATGGCAGAGATCGCTCAGCTCTCACTCTGATAGACCAGCCCATCACCAAACTTATTTGTTAAAGTATGATACTAGGTCATTTAGTTAGCAACATATACCGAATCATATGGTGGATATTTGTTAAAGTATGATACTAGGTCATTTATTTATTTTTTATTTTTTTTCTATGTGATTGAGGGAGGCAAAAGGCATAACTGCCTATAGCGAGTGCCTCCCCCATAGTTGAAAGAGTGACAGGGCCAAAATCAAGGGACGTTCGAGCCAAAATGCCTGGACACACGGAGTTTGAAGCAATTTAAGTCATAGGAAGAGGGAAAGACTGATTCTGGGAGAGAGTTCCAGAGCTCAGATGTTGAGTAGAAGAAAGTTTGAGAGTAACGTTTCACTCTTGGGTTGGAGAGTTGCACAGAGTAGGGGTGGGATTGAGTTGCAAGACGGGTACCACGTGCCCTACGTAAAGGAGGTGGTATGCACTGGGATAGCTCTGAGGAACACTGATTATTATAGTAGCGATAGAGTAGCGAGAGAGATGCAACATTGCGGCGGAGAGAGAGAGATTGCAGAGAGTTGGTGAGTGGACGGGAGTTAATGATACGAAAGGCCTTCCTTTCAACTTTGTCTAGGAGAGCGGTGTGAGAGGAACCTCCCAACACATGTGAACAATACTCAATACAAGGGCGCACTATGCCCCTGTACAGAGCAAGAAGCTGTGCAGGGGAAAAGAACCCCCTAAGGCGGTTGAGCACACATATACCGAATCATATGGTGGATATTTGTTAAAGTATGATACTAGGTCATTTAGTTAGCAACATATACCGAATCATATGGTGGATATTTGTTAAAGTATGATACTAGGTCATTTAGTTAGCAACATATACCGAATCATATGGTGGATATTTGTTAAAGTATGACACTAGGTCATTTAGTTAGCAACATATACCGAATCATATGGTGGATATTTGTTAAAGTATGATACTAGGTCATTTAGTTAGCAACATATACCGAATCATATGGTGGATATTTGTTAAAGTATGATACTAGGTCATTTAGTTAGCAACATATACCGAATCATATTTTTTTTTTCTTTTTTTCCTATATCCAACTTACTTCCTCTCGGGCATAAGCTGAGAGCCTTAACATTCACCGCTTTACAATGAACAGTGAAGCCTGTGAGGTCTTGTTCCAGTCTAGGGAGTGAGACATGTGAAGCACGTAGAGTACAATGAGCACCTGCTATCTTGCCTTCACATGAGGCACGGTGCTCACTCATGGCCCGAAACGACCCCATCTCTGAAGCCACCTCGTTCCCATGCTTCACTGTCTCACCCCCTACACTCGGACTCTCACACACACAACGCCACCTGTTGAGCAGATAACTCACCAGGCATTGCACCCCTATAGCATATTTTGAATATGGGAATATTCATACAGTGCTATTTAATCAGGGAACAATGAGGGTATTTTATTGACGTTTCGGTGGGCTTGTGGTAATGCACTGATACTAGGTACAGCACAAATTCCATCCCAATAATATCTTCCCATTGATACATCGGGATTTGAACCGGGGACCTTTGGATTACCAGGCCAGTGGCAAGACCACTCCACCACACCTCCCCTAATATGGTGGATATTTGTTAAAGTATGATACTAGGTCATTTAGTTAGCAACATATACCGAATCATATGGTGGATATTTGTTAAAGTATGATACTAGGTCATTTAGTTAGCAACATATACCGAATCATATGGTGGATATTTTATCAGTAGTTATGTGTATACTTTATGTGTATGTAAGACATTTTATGTGTATACTTTATGTGTATGTAAGACATTTTATGTGTATACTTTATGTGTATGTAAGACATTTTATGTGTATACTTTATGTGTATACTTTATGTGTATGTAAGACATTTTATGTGTATACTTTATGTGTATACTTTATGTGTATGTAAGACATTTTATGTGTATACTTTATGTGTATGTAAGACATTTTATGCATGATTTTATTGATCAAGTATAGTGAATAATAAATTAATATACCATGATTATATAAGTAATTCTATAATTAATATACCATGATTATATAAGTAATTCTATAATTAATATACCATGATTATGTAAGTAATTCTATAATAATATACCATGATTATATAAGTAATTCTATAATTAATATACCATGATTATATAAGTAATTCTATAATTAATATACCATGATTATATAAGTAATTCTATAATTAATATACCATGATTATATAAGTAATTCTATAATTAATATACCATGATTATATAAGTAATTCTATAATTTATATACCATGATTATATAAGTAATTCTATAATTAGGTTTCTATGATATTTTGTCATATACTGGTATTATCAGCAATATTGTAATACAGTATTTGGAATTACATAGGAAATAATACAGTGGAATTTCATAGATGAATGAAATATACAGTAGTCTCAATTCTATTCAGATATGGATGTCGACCTTTCCCCACAACTCCTCATTCCTGCTGTGGGAGACGATACTGTAAGGTGCAGTGTTTTCCTAACATGTATCCCTATGTTTTATAAAATACAATATTATATATAATTAATCATGGTTCTGTCATGTTCATTGTAGAGTTGACAATATAGCTTTTGTCTTCAATGTCCTTAACATACACCATGGCTATTACTTGTAATTAATCTGAAATATATTTGTGTATCTGCATGACCTTCTTTTTCTCACTGAAACTCAGTTGTCTGGGACAGCAAACCCTTTTCTGTATCCTCCTACTATCTCTATCCTCAGTTTCAAGACAAAGGCGGATGTTGCATATACGTATGCAACAATCTTGCTATCTCTCGTGTTCCCAACTTTTATTCTTCTGAATTCTCAACTCTCTGGTTAAAACTTTATTGTCACTCCCAAACTAAATACTTCTGCGTTGTTTATTTCTCCCCTAATTCTACTGACTATCCAAAATTCTTTGACTATCTAACTTCTAAAGTGAAACACACTCTATTCATCTCTCCTTTCGCAGACATCTCCATCTGAGGAAATTTCAACGTTCACCAGCGCCAATGGATCTCCTCTCTTTCCAATGACCAACCTGGTAAACAAGCCTACATCTTTTCTATCCTAAATGACCTAGAGCAGTTAGTCCAGCAATCCACCCGTATCCCGGATCGCTTCGGAGATCGGCCCAACATTCTTGGCTTATTTCTAACCTCTAACCCTTCTGCTAATACTGTAAATAATTTCTCTCCTTTGAGCTCCTCCGACCATAAACTTATCTCTGTCTTCTGTCCTATCTCTCCGGTACGGCCACCCGATCCTCACAGCTGGCGGCGCTTGTGGCACTTTGGCGCTGCCGACTGGGAGTATCTTCGGCAGTACTTCTTTGATTTCCCATGGAGTGACTTCTGCTTCTGTGGCCGGGGATCCTCGGAGAGTACTGAACGCATTACCGAGATAATCCTCTCGGGCATGGAAGCATACTTTCCATTTTCTTTCTCTCAGTCTAATGCAAAAAAATCTTGGTTTACTCACGCTTGTTCTACTGCTGTCCACAATAAGGAGGAAGCATTCAAATGGTACTGTCACCTTCAAACTCAAGAATCTCATTCTTCCTATGTTTCTGCCCAGAATCAAGCCAAATCTGTTTTTTGACTCGCCAAACATTCTTTCATCGATAATAAATGCACTGAACTATCCAACTCTAGCTCTTCATAAGCCTTCTTACATCTAGCCAAAAACCTTTCCACCAATTTGTCTTCGTCTTTCCCTCATCTTTACCACTTTGATGGCACTACTGTTACTTCTTCCTCTGACAAAGCTGAACTCTTTGCTAACACTTTCGCTAAAAACTCCACTTTGGATGATTCCGGTGATATTCCTCTCTCTCCACTCCCCTCTCTCCTACTTATGCCTAACATCATAATCTCTTCCAAGGATGTACTTTTTACCCTTTCGGGGCTTAATACTAAGAAGGCGTACGGACCAGATGGTGTTCCTCCTGTTGTACTCAAACTCTTCCGTGCTGACTCTCTGCCTAGGCAATCTTTTCCGTCTCTGTCTCTCCTCTAACGTCTTCCCTTCTTGCTGGAAGTTCGCTCTCATTCAACCTGTCCCAAAAAAGGATGACCGCTCTCAACCCTCCAACTATCGTCCAATTGCTCTCATTTCTTGCATCTCTAAAGATTTTAAAACTATTCTTACCTCAAAATTTCTTAAGCATTTATCTTTCAATAACCTACTCTCAGGCTTCCTTAACCCGTACTGTACCGTAGGATACAATAATGAAAGTCCCCAGCAGTCCCAAACAATGTGGCAAATATGGCAGGAGAGACCACCTATCCACCTCCAAAGATGAGGCAAGACTGGCTCTGTCACCCTTCAGTGGGTCTCATATAAGCTGAGAAGTGTTGCCATAACAGGGTCAGTGCTCAAAAGGTTGTGGTAACTGGTACAGCCTTGTACAGGCAGTTACAAGGAAAGTACATTACTGACGACTATATCCGTCGCTGGGACTGGGGAGTTACTTATCTACTGACGACTATAGTCGTCTCTGGGATTGGAGGGGTTAAGGACTGCTCTACTGGTGATCTTCTTTCTTATCTAACTAACTCTTGGTCATCCTCCATTCGGGACTTCGGTGAGACTTTTTCTGTTGCGTTAGACATATTGAAAGCCTTCCATAGAGTGTGGCACAAATCCCCTATATCCAAACTGCCCTCCTTCTGTTTCTATTTCTCCATCTGTGTCTTTGTCTTTAATTTAATTTCCGGCCATTCCATACCTGCGGTTGTGGATGGCCACCGTTCACTTCCTTAACCTATCAACTTCGGTGTTCCTCAGGGTTCTGTCCTGTCTCCAATTCTCTTCCTATTATTCATTAACGACCTTCTCAACTGCACCTCAAGCTCCATTTACTCATATGCTGACGACTCTACATTACACTATTCAACTAACCTTCCATAACATCATTCACAGCAGGAACTCCAAAATTTACGTAAGGAGACCCTAATTAAAGCACCTATCTTCTGATTTCTCTATTATCCCTAATTGGTGCAGAGAAAGAAAACCTAGTTACTTTCAATACTTTCAAAACTCAATTTCTCCATCTGTCTACTCGTCGCCCCCTTCCAGAAAACTATGACTTACTCTTCAACAACATACAAATTAACCCTTCATCTTCTCTTAATATATCTCGGTGTCTCATTTTCTTCAGATCTTTATTGGAAAGATCATATTGCCACCCTTGCTAAAACAGCTTCCCAGAAGCTGGGTGTACTCAACCGCCTCCGGGGGTTCTTTACCCCTGCGCAGCTTCTTGCTCTGTACAGGGGCACAGTGCGTCCATGTATTGAATATTGTTCACACATGTGGGGAGGTTCCACTCACACAGCACTTCTAGACAAAATAGAAAAGAAAGACTTCCGCCTCATTAACTAACGTCCACTCATCAATTCTCTGCAGTCTCTCTCACTTCGCCGCAATGTTGCATCTCTCTCACTATTCTATCGCTATTACAATAATAAGTGTTACTTGAGCTCTTTCAGTGTATAACACCCCCTCTTCTTAGCACCCATCTTGCAACACAATCACACCTCTACTCTGTGCAACTCTGCAAGCCAAGAGTGAAACATTATTTTCAATCTTTCTTCTATTCAACAGCTGAGCTCTGGAACTCTCTCCCAGAATCAGTCTTTCCCTCATCCTATGACTTAGATTGCTTCAAACTTCTTGTGTCCAGGCATTTTGGCTCGAATGTTCCTTGATTTTGGTCCTGTCATTCTTCAACTCGGGGGGAGGCAATCATCACAGGCAGTTCTGCCTTTTGTCTCCCTCACTCACATAGTAAAGAAACGTTCCCAAAAGTGTTGGGGCTTGTACTTAAATGTAAATGAATATTACATAACAAATATAAGTACCAGAGTAGCTATAAGATCATGTAAAACGATATATTCTACTTATATCAACATCAACGCCAATGCGACTATACCATTATGAGACATGCAATAGTAGGTAGGTTTGATTATGACATGACAATGATCATGAAAGAGACAACCAATCAAATGGCATGACATATATATAGAGAAGTGATATATATATTTGATCACACTAATCCCTCGAAACAAGGAGGGAGACAAAGGAAGTAGTAGGAGAGTGAGAAAGGGAGTTGGAGGAGGATATGAAGGTGTCGGGGTTTGTCCAACATGCGTGAATTGTGTCTTTGCTGAGTAGGACGGACATAACAAACACAACATGACATACATATGTAAGGTGAGATAAACTATCAAATTTACTCTGGAATGTTGCCGAATCAAAGAGATATACATGCCAGGTCCTCATTACTGCCTGGGTGAGACAGAACACCACGGAGAAGGAGCTCTATGGGCTTTACCACTGAACACAGGACCCCAAGGACCCCAATGGAAATACGCCTAACGGCCTTATTGGGCTATCCTTAGTTGGAATTATGCAAGGCTGGTACATGCCATATTTGTAACATATTACGTGGTACCATCACTGTAAAATGCTAACTGAATAAATATTATTATTATTATTATTATTATCACTAGTCTGGACTCTGGACCTTGCACCACCCCACGTGTTTATGTTGGGGACATCGGGGATTTGAAGGCTTGGCTGACCTGGGCACTACCTTCCTAATTATTAACCAGACCAAACAAATCTTGCAAACAACCTCGGTATGGTCGCCAACGCTAAATGGAACTTCACAATAATCTGTTTATATTGTTTATACTGCGAGGTAGAACAGAGGCACAGGGGTGTATAGAGCCTTACCTAAACGTCTCGCCCCACCTGGGAATAAAATCCCGATCCTCTTGGTTGTGAGCCAAACACGTTATTCATTTGGCTACGGTACATCCTGCAATTAATTTATAAGATGAGGTAATATAAAACTGATTGACCGTAACAAAACAGGTATAGGCCTACACTGTAAGATTATTCGTATGGAATAATTGTAGAAAACGTATATAATATGTCAATCATTCAGAATGCCTGATAAAAGTGGTCGTAATATACAGTATAATGTAAAATTACATAAACTTGTTACATTATTATGTATGTATGGCCTACAAATTACGTTTCAGTGTATGAGTTATTCACTAAATACACTAACTTTTTAGAGCAATTATGGAAAACTAATCTGTAGAGTGTACACTGTAAAATCTGGCTAGGCATAAATTATTATATTGAAAACAGAGTGAAAAAATACTTGTACGTATAATCAGTGTAATGGTAATTTTGCATTACAATTGGAACATTATTATCAGGCTCACTGCACATACTTCCGTTACATTATCATAGACAAGTTCTGAACTAATGAAATACATATTTCGGCATCATATTATGTTTACAAATTAATACTCTTACCATGTGTGCGAGTTTTGTTCCGCGAGTTCTACATTGTATAATTATAGTCATTTGTAGAGTATGGTATGTGGTGGTGTGGTGCTAGGTAGTAGTGTGGTGCTAGGTGGTGTGTGGAGTTCTTATATGGGGTGGTATGGCGCTAGGTGCAGGTGGTGTGGTGCTAGGTGGTGGTGGTGGTGTGGTGCTAGGTGGTGGTGTGGTGCTAGGTGGTGTGTGAAGTTCTTATATGGGGTGGTATGGCGCTAGATGCAGGTGGTGTGGTGCTAGGTGGTGGTGGTGTGGTGCTAGGTGGTGGTGGTGTGGTGCTAGGTGGTGGTGGTGTATGGTGCTAGGTGGTGGTGGTGTATGGTGCTAGGAGGTGGTGGTGTGGTGCTAGGTGGTGATGGTGCTAGGTGGTGGTGTTTGGTGCTAGGTGGTGGTGGTGTGGTGCTAGGTGGTGGTGGTGTATGGTGCTAGGTGGTGGTGGTGTGGTGCTTGGTGGGGCATGGTGCTAGGTGGTGGTGGTGTGTGGTGCTAGGTGGTGGTGGTGTATGATGCTACGTGGTGGTGGTGGTGTGGTGCTAGGTGGTGGTGGTGTGGTGCTAGGTGGTGGTGGTGGTGGTGTGGTGCTAGGTGGTGGTGTGGTGCTAGGTGGTGGTGGTGGTGTGGTGCTAGGTCGTGGTGGTGTATGATGCTAGGTGGTGGTGGTGGTGTGGTGCTAGGTGGTGGTGGTATGGTGCTAGGTGGTGGTGGTGGTGTGGTGCTAGGTGGTGGTGGTGTTTGGTGCTAGGTGGTGGTGGTGGTGTGGTGCTAGGTGGTGGTGGTGTATGGTGCTAGGTGGTGGTGGTGTGGTGCTAGGTGGTGGTGGTGTATGATGCTAGGTGGTGGTGGTGTATGGTGCTAGGTGGTGGTGGTGTATGGTGCTAGGTGGTGGTGGTGTGTGGTGCTAGGTGGTGTGGTGTATGGTGCTAGGTGGTGGTGGTGTTTGGTGCTAAGTGATGGTGGTGTATGGTGCTAGGTGATGGTGGTGTTTGGTGCTAAGTGGTGGTGGTGTATGGTGCTAGGTGGTCGTGGTGTATGGTGCTAGGTGGTGGTGGTGTGGTGCTAGATGATGGTGGTGTATGGTGTTAGGTGGTGGTGGTGTATGGTGCTAGGTGGTGGTGGTGTATGGTGGTAGGTGGTGGTGGTGTGGTGCTAGGTGGTGGTGCATGGTATTAGGTGGTGGTGGTGTATTGCTAAGTGGTGGTGGTGTGGTGCTAGGTGGTGGTTTGGTGGTGTGGTGCTGGGTAGTGGTATGGTGGTGTGGTGCTAGGTGGTGGTGTGTTGCTAGGTGGTGGTGGTGGTGGTGTGGTTCTAGGTGGTGGCGGTGTGGTACTAGGTGGTGGTGTGTGGTAGTGGTGTGGTGCTAGGTGTTGGTGGTGTGGTGCTAGGTGGTGATGGTGTGTGGTGCTAGGTGGTGGTGTGTGGTGCTAGGTGGTGGTGGTGTGGATCTAGGTGGTGGTGTGGTGCTAGGTGGTGGTGGTGTGGTGCTAGGTGATGGTGGTGTATGGTGTTAGGTGGTGGTGGTGTATGGTGCTAGGTGGTGGTGGTATATGGTGGTAGGTGGTGGTGGTGTGGTGCTAGGTGGTGGTGCATGGTATTAGGTGGTGGTGGTGTATTGCTAAGTGGTGGTGGTGTGGTGCTAGGTGGTGGTTTGGTGGTGTGGTGCTGGGTAGTGGTATGGTGGTGTGGTGCTAGGTGGTGGTGTGTTGCTAGGTGGTGGTGGTGGTGGTGTGGTTCTAGGTGGTGGCGGTGTGGTACTAGGTGGTGGTGTGTGGTAGTGGTGTGGTGCTAGGTGGTGGTGGTGATGGTGTGTGGTGCTAGGTGGTGGTGTGTGGTGCTAGGTGGTGGTGGTGTGGATCTAGGTGGTGGTGTGGTGTGTGGTGCTAGGTGGTGGTGGTGTGGTGCTAGGTGGTGATGGTGTGTGGTGCTAGGTGGTGGTGTGTGGTGCTAGGTGGTGGTGGTGTGGTGCTAGGTGGTGGTATGTGGTCGTGGTGATATGGTGTTAGGTGGTGGTATGTGGTGGTGGTGGTGTGGTGCTAGGTGGTGATGGTGTGTGGTGGTGTGGTGTTAGGTGGTGGTGGTGTGGTGTTAGGTGGTGGTGGTGTGGTGGTGGTGGTGGTGTGTTGGTGCTAGGTGGTGGTGGTGGTGGTGGTGTGTGGTGCTAGGTGGTGGTGGTGTGTGGTGCTAGGTGGTTGTGTGTGGTAGTGGTGGTGGTGTTTGGTGGTGGTGGTGTGTGGTGCTAGGTGGTGGTGGTGGTGGTGTGTGGTGCTAGGTGGTTGTGTGTGGTGGTGGTGGTGGTGTTTGGTGGTGGTGGTGTGTGGTGCTAGGTGGTGGTGTGTGGTGCTAGGTGGAGGTGTGGTGTGTAGTGCTAGGTGGTGGTGGTGGTGTGTGGTGCTAGGTGGTTGTGTGTGGTGGTGGTGGTGGTTGTGTGTGGTGGTAATGGTGTGGTGCTAGGTGGTTGTGTGTGGTGCTAGGTGGTGGTGTGGTGTGGTGTGTGGTGCTAAGTGGTGGTGTGATGTGTGGTGCTAGGTGGTGGTGTGGTGTGTGGTGCTAAGTGGTGGTGTGGTGTGGTGCTTGGTGAGGGTAGGCGGTAGTGTGGTGTGTGGAACTAGATGGTGATGTGATGTGTGGTGCTAGGCGGTAATGTGGGGGGGGGGGGGACGGCTAGGTGGTGGTGTAGGTGTTGGTGTGGTGTGTGTGGACTGGGCTGCAGGGCTGTAATTATGGTGTAGTTAACGTCTGGCAGGGGGGTACTAGTGTTGGTGGCGGTGTAGTGCTGGTGGTGCCGCAGTGGAAGAGGTTTTCGTACCGTAGCGCGCCAGCCCACACTCACACACAAACACACTCACACATGCGCCAACTCTCTGTCTCCGTCCCTCTCTCTTACACACACGCACACACACACATTGGCTCTCTTACACATAATGTACATAAACACAGCCTCTCGCATACACACACACACAGACACACACACACACACACACACAGTTTTTCCTCTCCCATGCTCACAAATCCGACTACCATATTGCAGCCGAAACTATATAACTACAAATGTATGTATTATAATTTATCAACATCGGCATATCCCTCTCTCCCACACACCCACACACCCACAACATATAGCCGTGTTTAGATCGAACTACATAACTACAACATTTATTTGGACATTTCTTTAAAATCAATGGATTATCCGACACACACACACTCTCTCTCTCTCTCTCTCTCTCTCTCTCTCTCTCTCTCTCTCTCTCTCTCTCTCGTCATGTTGAGCCGAAATAGATTAGCAAAATGCATGTATCATTAATAGAGACATGTATTTAGCATAGAACATATCATTGGTTTGTACACACACTCGTACGCAAAACACACATTGTCATTATGAAGCGAAAACAATTCATGTATGATTTATATTTTCAGATAAAGTCAGTATTGGCCTAGCCTACATATAGAAAATATGTTATCGTCTAAAGGTACGACAGGTTCGACTCAGCTTGTACCCTCTTCAAATGTGAAAGGGGGGAGTAGAAACTGTCGTTTCTTTATACAAAAAAAATACGTTTTCAATTTGCGGGCATAAAGGGAGGTATGTGGGGGGTTTTCAGGACCCCCTTCCCCATCACGCTGAGCCCCATTAGCAATGACATTTTAAAACGTTCGCCTCATTAGTTTGGCGATTTTAAGACCTTTCGCCTCTTTTCTGTATCAATATTAAGAATTTTACTGTCATTAAGGTGTCGATTGTTTTCCGAGCGAGTAATAGGGAGCCTGTAATTTAGTAGGAACTAGCCTTTGGCACTGACATTTTTTTGCCGACAAATGTATCTAGAAAGGGGGTCTTGGGTTTGTGTGTGCTTTTTTTGTGTTCTTGTTTTTTTAATAGCTTGATAGAGGTCTAGGGAGCAAACTATAAATTATATGTATATATAATGATAAGAATAAATATATATATAATACCCCACCCCTTTATTATTCCACACTGAAAAAATGTATGTAAATTATATAAAAACTATTGGGTATGTTGAGAGGAATTTACTTTTCTAATTGGTGTAAGATGTGTTTATGCTTATTAAAGCCAATATACCTTGAGTAGACTATCATGGACACTCGTGATTATACCCTTTGCATCCCCGTAATATTTGAGAGTGCAGTTTTGGATATAGGGAGCTGTTCATTTATCCCTCCTTCACTGTAGGACATCGAGGGTATAGAAAGAGTATGATAAAGGTATATCAAGTCATTGGGTATATTGAGTGTGATTTACCGTATCATCCTCATATTATATCGGTTTATCACATTCACTACCAATATACTTTACCTTTAAATGAGTAGATTATTATGGCCACTACTATACCCCTTGCATACCCATTGTTATGTATAAAGGTGTTCTCGGGCATGCAGGATGGTGTGCGGGGGTTGTGGGAGGAGGAGGAAGGTTGATAACGGAGCAACCCAAAATGGCCGCAACCCAAAACAGCCAAGATTAGTTATACATGGTTAGGAAGCCCACCTCGCTTTTTGTCTCTTTCTCTCCCTCTCTCTATGGCTTATATCCATTGGGCCCCATTCAGCCTACTGTTTAAGACGTTTACCCCCATTCAGGTGTCAATATTTTCCTGGCGAGCGGTACCGAGCCAGCATGTATATATTTTTATTTTGACAGCAAGCTAAATTTTTACATTTTTCGATAGAAAAATGTCTCCGGCGAAGCCGGTTTCTCCATATAATGCTGGCTCGCTTTCGCTCGCCAGGAAGAAATTGACACCTAGATGGGGATAAACGTCTTAAAACAGTTGGCTGAATGGGGCCGAATGAATACAAGCCAGAGAAAGAGAGAAAAGGAGAGAAGGAGATAAAAAGCAGGTGACCCCCCTTAAGTTAGTAGTAATTGGTTAAGTTGATTATATTTGGTTAAGTTAGGTTAGATTAGGCTTGGTTAGGTTAGATTAGCTTAAATTAGGCAAGGTTTGGTTAGGGTAGGTGAGTTTAGATTAGGCAAGGCTTGGTTAGGTTAGGCTAGTTTATATTAGGCTAGGTAAGATTAGATTAGCTTGGATTAGGCTAGACTTGGTTAGGGTGGACTAGGATATGTTAGATTAAGCCAGGCTTTGTTCGATTAGGCTAGTTTAGATTAGTTTACTTAATATTAGGCCAGGCATAGTTAGGTTAGGCTAGGCTAGTTTAGGTTAGATTGGGTTTAGTTTGGTTTGCTTAAGGGAAGGTAGTTGTTTTTTCTTTCTCATGATTAGTCCCACTAGCTTTAAGATTTTAAGACGTTCGTTCCATTATTGTGGCGATTTTAAGACTTTTCACCTCATCTCTTTGTCAATATATACCTTTCGTGTCATTTAGGTGTCGATTTGTTTTCCTGGCGAGCGATAGCGAACCTGAAAATTTAGGAGGAACCGGCCTTCGGACGGGATACTTTTCTACCGATAAATGTACACATTTATTCTGAACGGGGGTCTAGGGGGTGTTTTATTAAGATTGATGGAGGTCTAGTGATAAAACTATGAAAGTAATAAATAAATAAATCGAACAAAAAATAACCACTACCCCCTTAAGTTAGTTTAGATTAGGTTAGGTTAGGTTAGGCTTGGTTTAGTTAGGTTGTTAGTGGAATATAGTTAATTATGGTTAATTTAGGATACGCTTGGTTAAATTAGTTTAGAACTTTAGATGAAGCTTGGGTAGGTTAGGTTATGCTTGGGTAGGTTAGATTAAGTTTGGGTAGGTTAGATTATGCTTGGGTAGGTTAGGTTATGCTTGGGTAGGTTAGATTAAGTTTGGGTAGGTTAGATTATGCTTGGGTAGGTTAGGTTATGCTTGGGTAGGTTAGATTAAGTTTGGGTAGGTTAGATTATGCTTGGGTAGGTTAGATTAAGTTTGGGTAGGTTAGATTATGCTTGGGTAGGCTAGGTTATGCTTGGGTAGGTTAGGTTATGCTTGGGTAGGTTAGATTATGCTTGGGTAGGTTAGATTATGCTTGGATAGTTTAAATTATGCTTGGGTAGGTTAGGTTATGCTTGGGTAGGTTAGATTAAGTTTGGGTAGGTTAGATTATGCTTGGGTAGGTTAGGTTATGCTAGGGTAGGTTAGGTTATGCTTGGGTAGGTTAGATTATGCTGGGGTAGGTTAGGTTATGCTTGGGTAGGTTAGATTATGCTTGGGTCGGTTAGGTTGTGCTTGGGTAGGTTAGGTTATGCTTGGGTAGGTTAGATTATGCTTGGGTAGGTTAGGTTATGCTAGGGTAGGTTAGGTTAAGCTGGGGTAGGTTAGATTATGCTTGGGTAAGTTAGGTTGTGCTTGGGTAGGTTAGATTATGCTTGGGTAGGTTAGATTATGCTTGGGTACGTTAGATTATGCTGGGGTAGGTTAGGTTAAGCTTGGGTAGGTTAGATTATGCTTGGGTAGGTTAGATTATGCTTGGGTAGGTTAGATTATGCTTGGGTAGGTTAGGTTATGCTTGGGTACGTTAGATTATGCTGGGGTAGGTTAGGTTAAGCTTGGGTAGGTTAGATTATGCTGGGGTAGGTTAGATTATGCTGGGGTAGGTTAGATTATGCTTGGGTAGGTTAGATTATGCTTAGGTAGGTTCGCTTAATTTTGGGTAGGTTAGATTAAGTTTGTGTAGGTTAAATTAGGCTTTGGTAGGTTATATTAGGTTCAGTTTGGTAAAGACAGGTCACTTACGATCTTGAGGATCCTTGAGGATCTCTCGCCAGCCATCACTCTCCCGGAAGAGAGCTTAGAGCTCGTATTGTCCGATCATTGGGTAAGGCTGACACCTTTTTCACACATGTTTCAGTTCTGGCTGTGGCCGTTTTGGAGTGTGGCCGTTTTGAAGTGCGGACATTTTGAAGTGTGGCCGTTTTGGAGCGTGACCGTTTTGGAGTGTGACCATTTTAGAGTGTGGCCATTTTGGAGTGTGACTGTTTTGGTGTGGCCGTTTTGAAGTGTGGCCGTTTTGGAGCATGGCCGTTTTGGAGTGTGCCCGTTTTAGAGTGTGGCCGTTTTAGAGTGTGGCCATTTTGGAGTGTGGCCGTTTTGGAGCGTGACTGTTTTGGAGTGTGACTGTTTTAGAGTGTGGCCATTTTGGAGTGTGGCCGTTTTGAAGTGTGGCCGTTTTGGAGCGTGACTGTTTTGGAGTGTGACCGTTTTAGAGTGTGGCCATTTTGGAGTGTGGCCGTTTTGGAGTGTGACTGTTTTAGAGTGTGGCCATTTTGGAGTGTGGCCGTTTTGAAGTGTGGCCGTTTTGGAGCGTGACTGTTTTGGAGTGTGACCGTTTTAGAGTGTGGCCATTTTGGAGTGTGGCCGTTTTGGAGTGTGGCCGTTTTGGATGTGACCGTTTTGGAATGTGGCCGTTTAGGAGTGTGGCCGTTTTGGAGTGTGGCCGTTTTGGAGTGTGGCCGTTTTGGAGTGTGGCCGTTTTAACTTAAGGGGGTGCTTTTACTGGACCCCATTCTCCACTGTGTTTAGTCATTTTAGGTGTGATATTTTAAGACGTTCGCCCCATTACTTTGGCGATTTTAAGACTGTTCGCTCTATTTTGTATCAGTTTTAAGACTTCTTGCCATTTTGGTGTCGATTTCTTTCCTGGCGAGCGAGAGCGAGCCTGCTATTTAAGAGACATCGGAGGTCTAGCGATAAAACTAACAAATAGATAATATAGAGATATATTGACCAACAAATATTCACTACCCCCTTAACCTCTTGGGGATTATGACACGTTTAATCAGTTGTCATGGCTATTATTAGACAATTTTATTCAACTTAGAAGCATCTGTGGGAGTCGTAGGCATAATGTTAAGTTGGTTGTGACCCTTTATATTACCAGGGATCCTTCCTAAACTACATAATATCGTCTAATGATAGCCAGAATAATAGGAAGACCCGCGTCCTCGTAGAGTCGTAGACTGAAGGGATGAATGCGTTAATATTAACCCCTTCAGTACCGGTCACGTCCTCTTCATTATATACTGGCAATTATTAGACGATTGTATTCAGCTTAGGAAGGACGTCTACCAATTAAAACATAAGAACATAAGAACATAAGAACATAAGAAAATGGGAGACTTCAGAAAGCCGATTGGCCTAAGCAAGGCAGATCCCTGTCCCACACAACCCCAATTACAAAGCCCAATTATAGGCTCAACACTCTAATACCCTGAGGATCATCTTACCAAAACGGTTAGAGATTAACGCAGGATTACGGGGGTCTGCAGAGCGCTAATTGGCCCAACCCTGCTGATCCCCCTTCACACCCAACCCTTCTCGTCCATATGCTTATCCAATTTTATCTTAAAGCTCCCTATCGTTTTTAATCCCACTATAGCACTTGGTAGTCCATTCCACCCATCTACATCTCTGTTACCAAACCAATATTTGCCTATATCTTTTCTGAAACGAAATTTATCTAATTTGAAACCATTGGTACGAGTTCTTTCGCTATCACTGAGCTTTAGTACATTTGTCATGTTCCCTTTGTTAATCCCACTAACCCACTTGAACACCTCTATCATATCCCCTCTAACTCTGCGTCTCTCTAACGAATGTAAGCCTAATTTCTTCAACCTTTCTTTATACGGAAGATTTCTAATATTATGGATCATTTTTGTCATTCTACGTTGTACTCTCTCCAATGAATCTATGTCCATTCTGTAATAAGGACACCAAAATTGAACAGCATAATCCATATGGGGTCTCACTAATGACAAGTAAAGTTTTAAGATAATATCAGCAGTTCTGTTACTCACACTCCTAGAGATGAACCCGAGAATCCTGTTTGCCTTGTTTCGAACGCTTATACACTGTTGTCTAGGCTTCAAATCATTGCTAACAAACACACCTAGATCTTTCTCACAATTCGAGTTTTCTAATTCCACATTAGCTAGTTTATATTTAACATTTGTATGCATCTTCCCTATCTTTAATACCTTGCATTTGTCAATGTTAAACTTCATCTGCCAATTTACTGACCATTCGTGTAAGGTATCTAGATCCCTTTGGAGGCACTCTATATCTCTATCTGAATCAATTGTTCTCCCCATTTTGGTATCGTCTGCAAATTTACTTATCCTACTAGTTATACCTAAATCAAGGTCATTTATGTATATAACAAACAACAGAAGACCTAATACAGATCCCTGGGGGACACCACTTTTGACTGCTCCCCATTCTGACTTCGTACCATTTATGCTGACTCTCTGCTTCCTACCAATTAGCCATGACCTAATCCATCCCAACAACGCCCCACCTATTCCATGCGCCTCAACCTTTCTCATCAATCTCTCATGGGGGACTCTGTCGAAAGCTTTACTGAAATCTAAATATATTATATCATATGACTTGTCATTATCTACTGCTTCATATACCTCTGAGAAAAAACTAAGCAAATTAGTAAGGCAAGAACGTCCCTGAGTGAATCCATGCTGAGAAGAATTTATTAAATTAAATGTATCTAAGTGGTTTCTAATTTTACTAGCAATAATTGACTCTAGTAGCTTTCCTATGATGTAAGACTAATGAGACGGTAATTGGATGCTATTGATTTGTCACCTTTTTTGAAGATCGGAACTACGTTTGCAAGCTTCCAAGCTTCTGGAACTATACCTGTCTCCAATGACTTGTTAAATAAAAATGTTAATGGGTAACTTAACTCATCCCTACATTCTTTTAATACTCTAGCATATACCTCATCAGGACCAGGCGATTTATGAGGTTTCAGTCTGTCAATTTCCTTAAGCACATCATTTCTACTTATAGTAACCGTACTTAACCTATTTTCTATACTATCGCTATATACCTTACGGACTTCTGGAAACTGTGCCAAATTTTAATTAGTGAAAACGGAAAGAAATTGACTATTTAATGTACTGCACATTTCTAAATCATTTTCTGTCATTTCTCCTATCGAAGTTTTAAGGGGACCAATTACATCTCTAACCTTGGATTTATATAGTTGGTAAAAAGCTTTAGGATTATTTTTTGAGTCATTGGCAACCTTAATTTCATAATTTCTTTTTTCTTTCCTAATATCCTTTTTTACCTGTCTTGATAGATTCTGATAGTAAGCAAGTAGGTGAATTTCGCCTTTCCTAATTTGTCTATATATTCCTCTCTTTTGTCCTAGAAGATCTAATAGTCTATTATTCATCCATTTGGGTTGGTTCTGTGTTGATCTAAATTTTCTTTTGGGGATGTATTTATTTTGTGCATTGAATACTGACTTGATAAAATTATCGTATGTTTCTACCAAGGTTGACGGCTCTTCCTGACTTAAGATGACAGGTGCCTGAGAAGGGGTACACTCATTTGGACACCTGGATCGACTTCATTTTTTGACCATAGGGTCAGCTAATAGGGCTCTTCTTAACCCACCATAATTGGCTTTTCTAAAGTCAGGTATTAATGTTGTATTCTCTCTGGTATTACCTACGCAACAAACTATCTCAATTAAGCTTTCTAGTGACCATATATCCTTCCTAAGCTTCATAAAATCGTCTAAATTTAGCTAAAATCAATAACAAATACTTTATGAACAAATGTTTGGCTACAAAATTTTAGTAACTAGTCAATAATCAAGACGGGAACAGGTCAATTGACCATTGGCGAGTTTCATACTATAAGGAAGTTAATTAATTGGAGCCGTAAACATCCATTTTTAACAAAAATGCAATAATAATTTAGGTTATGTAATTAATAGGAAGTATGTTGGATTTGATTTTAATGTGTGTAAAAATGCATTAAAACCATATTTTAGCTGGTAATTCTGCTAAATATTTATGTGTACAGCTCCAACTTCCTTATAGCCTGATACTCACAAGTGGCCAATTTACTGTCAACTGGAATACAAAAACACTATAGCTAAATACTAACCAGATTATCTCAAAATATAGGACATACTGTAAAGGTAATTAAATCATTGGATATATCTATATTGATCACCTTATTATCTTTAAATTAGATGTAACTCTTTATGTGCACTTTAATTACAATACTAATTCCTTCTATATAATATATAGGCCTATTTACATTAATCATTTACTTAAAGAATACAACAAAATTATGCTTAAATGAATAGCCCTTTGCTTTTGGTTTTATTATCCATCTCTCTCTCTCTCTCTCTCTCTCTCTCTCTATATATATATATATATATATATATATATATATATATATATATGTATATATATATATACCCTCGTTGTTCCCTGATTAAATAGCACTGTATGAATATTCCCATATTCAAAATATGCTATAGGGGTGCAATGCCTGGTGAGTTATCTGCTCAACAGGTGGCGTTGTGTGTGTGTAAGAGTGAGAGTCCGAGTGTAGGGGTCGAGACAGTGAAGCACGGGAACGAGGTGGCTTCAGAGATGGGGTCGTTTCGGGCCGTGAGTGAGCACCATGCCTCATGTGAAGGCAAGATGGCAGGTGCTCGTTGTACTCTACGTGCTTCACATGTCTCACTCCCTAGACTGGAACAAGACCTCGCCGGCTTCACTGTTCATTGTAAAGCGGTGAATGTTAAGGCTCTCAGCCTATGCCCGAGAGGAAGTAAGTTGGAATATAGAAAAAAAAAAAAAATATATATATATATATATATATATATATATATATATATATATTAGAGAGAGATATAGATGCCTAGATAGATTTAGATATATTATACGCGTGTGTGTGTGTGTAATTCGTGATATGTTTTAACACTTTCGAAATTCTAAATTACATTATACATCGTGCTTGTTTGTTTGTTTCATTTACAATTGCGTGCATAATAATGTTTCAGTGTCCACAAGGTATTATATATATATACCTTTGTTATAACAGGAGGTGGCCAAAAGTAGGAAGGTCCTCCGTTTATTTTGAGGCTGAATATGAAATTAGCTCGATATCCGTTACTCTCTCTCTCTCTCTCTCTCTCTCTCTCTCTCTCTCTCTCTCTCTCTCTCTCTCTCTTATACACTATAGAGATATAATAATTACACATAATTATTCATATAATAATTATATACAAATGAATACAAATGAAGGCAAGCAACAAAGCCCTAAAGGTATTTACTAGGCACTAGGCTACTTGTAAAAAAAAAATAAAAAAAATAAAGACAGCCATCAACTGAAGGGCTTCAGCTCCAGAGAGACTGTGGTCAGAAAAGAAAAAAATTATAGTACTATGTACAATAATGAAACGGTCACATTACTCGGGCACAAACGCAGTAAAGCCTAGTTCACACATTCAGGAGTGTGAGGCCGAGTTGTCCCCAGTCGCGGGTAATCGGGCAAAAAAGAGGCCGAGTGTGAAAAATACCACGAGTGTACACGAGTGCCCTCGAGTGTCCACGAGTTATATCGAGAGCCACGAGTACATTCGTGGACACTCGCAGTAATTAACGAGTCATTACGAGTGTACTGAGAGTGTGTGGAAATTTAAATTGTAACGGTCATTTTTGGATCACGAGTACATGTGAGTATCTAAGATTATATACAAGTGATGTACGAGTATGTGCGAGTTATCCCGAATGCAACACGAGTATTGACGAGTTACGACGAGTGTTCACGAGTATGCCAACGAGTTCGTTGACAGTATGCCCCGACTTCCTCCCATTGTTCCCCTGGCATATATAAAGGGCGCCCCATGCCCTCCCATGCCACACCCACAGTCACCATCACGCAGCACACAACACCCGACCCACGCACCATGTCCCGCAGGAGGCTCCAGAACCAAGCAAAGGTGCAACTTGCGCTTCTACAGCTTGAGTTGGATGCCCTGGAGGAAGAGGAGTTGCAACATGAAGGCAGGCATCAAAGGCAGAGGAGACCAAAGAGTGATATATAATAATTTATGAAATATGTTTTCAGATGAGGAGAACAGTCTACAAACATATACAAGATCTAGGCAAGATAGACAACATTTACTGTGTGCAACAATGACCACAACATATATTAGAAATGCTTCATATTTACCTCTGTGGGTGCAGATGAGTCAGATATCTTCCGACGCTTCTTCCCCGCTGCTGACCCCTGGGAGGATGAGGCGGCAGAAGGGGCCTCAGGCGGCACATTCGGGTCGTCCTCAGCCCCACTGTCCACGTCCACCCCTCCCTCCAGTTGCACTCCGGCAGGTGGGGAGGTGGAGGTGGAGGGCTGAGGGTCACCGGCAGGCACGTTGGCAGCAGGGGTCTCATCCGGATTGGCTGGGAACTGCAAGAGAGATTTTATATTAGTTTGACATAGACTGTTAATGTCATAGGTAAATACCATTAATTCTGACAATTTTATGCTTACATAACATGACCATTATACTGTTTAATGTGTGTGCTTGATTATTAATATTGAATACAATAAAGTGAACTTTGTGTAATGTTTCAATGCAACCCAAAACTAATTTTAATTCTTATCTCTATATTATTAAATCAGTTTGTGTGTCTGTTTGTCTGTCTGTGTGTTCTTAATAGGCGGCGGCATTTTTGGACCTGGGGAGCTGAAACTTTGCATGTGGGTGTCAATTGACCTGGGTCAGGTCATAGAGGGGGCGAGGCCACGATCGGAGGTCGTTTCGAGGCCGTAATTGAAAAAAAAATGAAAAAAAATTAACGTTTGGGGCAGAAGGAGGCCTCCGATCGAAAAGGTGTATGGAACGAAAGTTGTTTGCAGCCCCCCAAATGGGAGTACGGATGAGGTCAGATCCAAAATCGGAGGTCATTTAGCGGCTGAAATCGAAGTCACCGTTTAACCCGGGAACTGCGGGAAGACTCTTAAGAGTTCCCCCGGCGGACTGCGGGAAGACTCTTAAGAGTTCCCCCAGCGGACTGCGGGAAGACTCTTAAGAGTCAGAGAAAAAAAAATCAACTTTAAACATCAAAAAAAAAAAAAAAAAAAAAAAATTGACCCTGGGCCATGCAAAATATCACTCCTCTACCTCCCCTCCTTCCCCACTTTCCTCCCCTCCTTCAGTTATCACCTATTTTCCCTGTTATTCCCTTATTCTGAGGTATATTTTCGTGCTAACATTAGCGAGTTGCAAGCAGGGCATTGTCAACACTGTTAGCAAGCGAGTGCAAGAGAGAGAGAGAGAGTATCGATCGACTGTGTCTCAGTGGCCTTGGGGGAAATTGGCGGGAAAGCAGGTTGCCTCACCCATACATTATATAACTCGCGGCCTGTATCTCCGATTTTGACCATCCAAACCCTGTTTTCACTCATTTTATTGTTGTTTCAGGTTAATACCTTTATAATCAACCCATAATAGGCGCGTATGGATAAGTATTAATGCTATATATGGTAAAATGAATATTTTAGTGATGGAAACAGCTCAAATACGTCAGCACAGGCAGAGGTGTCTAATTACCCCCATGCGCACTTCTTAGGTTAATAAGGCACAGAGATGTCGAGGCCGGTGATTATGGTAGTAGTAGTATTGTGATGATTGTGGTAGTAGTGATTGATGATGGTGATTATGGTAGTAGTAGTGATGGTGATTATGGTAGAATTTAAACCCGGGCAATGCCGGGTACCCCTGCTAGTTAGAATGAATGAGGTATATGTCAATGGGAAAAATAGTTAATATTAAATACTAAGATAATGGGCAACAAACCTATGTACTGTCATACAGATAATGTATAATACCAATAACTATTGGTAGGGATACATTCTAACAGCACATATTAAGATTAGAGCTTTGACTTGCAACTGTTGTGGGAATGAAATGTATGAATATGTCACAGGTGGCCTTGACTTTACATTTATAATTCAATTGTTATATGTGATAACGTACCTCAGCTGTGACGAGGGTTTTTGTCCGGGAGATGTGGCCCCTCATGAAACCAAAGTTCTTCATGATCCATTCGTCCCGCTCAGATAGCTTCTTCCCACCCTCCGTCCCTACTGCCCAGTCACCACTCTTGGTTGGGTAAGAGGTATCCTCACCAGGATTCGAACCCACTCACTCCAAGTATATTTGTGAGAGTCGGGCACCGTAACCACTCGGCCATGAGCGGATATAAGGAAAGCAACCTTAGTTCTTATTTGAGGAACCAGGTTTTTAGTCTCGTGGAGGACTATGCCTTCGAACACGTGGTGAGTTTATTAGACTTCGACCATGACTATTTTTACGCTTCCCCCCGCCAACTCGGTTAAGTGATATACGATTTTTAATCGTCCTGGTACTATTATGGAACCTCTGAAAATGACAAATATCAATTATGTACGATTAAGTACGACAGGTTGGGTAAGAGGTATCCTCACCAGGATACCTCACCATCCTGGTGAGGATACCTCTTACCCAACCTGTCGTACTTAATCGTACATAATTGATATTTGTCATTTTCAGAGGTTCCATAATAGTACCAGGACGATTAAAAATCGTATATCACTTAACCGAGTTGGCGGGGGGGAAGCGCAAAAATAGTCATGGTCGAAGTCTAATAAACTCACCACGTGTTCGAAGGCATAGTCCTCCACGAGACTAAAAACCTGGTTCCTCAAATAAGAACTAAGGTTGCTTTCCTCATTATCCGCTCATGGCCGAGTGGTTACGGTGCCCGACTCTCACAAATATACCTGGAGTGAGTGGGTTCGAATCCTGGTGAGGATACCTCTTACCCAACCTGTCGTACTTAATCGTACATAATTGATACCACTCTTGGTGTTGGTGAGCTTGCCGAACCAGGTACGCATGCCCGTGACCCATACAGCCAACAGCCTGTGGAAGAAGGATAGAAAAATAGACGACATAAGTGATATTCGTGGAACAAGTCATTTCATTATCCATGTCACACACACTGATTACAACGACACTTGTCCACATTATTGCTAAAGAGTATCACTATCACAGTTAGATTTATGTCCACATTTCGCCTAGGCCATGGCGAACATTTTATAATTTGAACATTAAATGTACCTGACGAACACATACACAAATCACTAAATGATTACACTAATTACAATGATATCTGTCCACATTATTGCTAAAGAGTATCACTATCACAGTTATATTTATGTCCACATTTCGCCTAGGCCATGGCCATTTAATAGCTCGAGCATTAAATGTACCTGATGAACACATACACAAATAACTAAAATAACTACTGGTTGCTTACCTGTAACCGGTGGTTTCAAGGTGGCAGCCTTCTCGTCGAAGTACCTCTGCTTCCTCTTGGCGTCCTTGAAGTCTTTCATATGCTTGACGTAGAGGAACGGGTTCTCCTTCACCCATTTTAATATTTCGTACTCAGTGTCCTTATCGAAGAGGACCCTGGTGAGTTTCTTCTTTTTTGTAGCTCCAAACGGGGTCATGGATATTTCCTGCGTGGTCTGGCTGGCCTGGCTGTCATCCTCCTCGAGCTCATGCGTGGTGTCCTGGGAGCCCTGCGAGGCCTCCATTCCATCGTCGACGTGCTGCCCCCCATCAATGTCCTCAATGATTTCTTCAGGCCCACAACATGAACTACTCCCTCAGATTTCAAGATGGAGAGCCCATACGTGGCACACATACTAAGGAGGTGCCAGAATAGGTTTTAAGAGAAAATTTGTTTGTCCTGGACAGCGCCGGGTACCTCAGCTAGTACAATATACAGCATGACTATCTGAAGACCAGCACAGACATTTAGCTGGTAGAGATATGCTATTATAGATCAACTAGATTAGATACGGAAAGTTTTAACTGTCCAAGCATAGGTTAATTTTGACAACCAGCATACTCTCTACCTCCGGACATAGGCTTGTAGTATTTAGATTTAATCTCTCAGAATGATGAAGCCAGTAGTCCTTCAGATTGTGAGTGAAGCAATGAGATAGACGAGTGTTTCAACTGGCTCGATCACAGTTTTACCTGTACAGCGCTTGGTTGTTTCATTGGCTCGTCCACATCTCCAAACCATAACGACACTGTCTTACCTCACAACCTCGGACAACTATGTCTCTCTCTCTCAAATGCCCTCTATTGAGTTTATGACTCACTAGGCACTGCTCCCCATAATTTTGAATATGGGGCTATTCAAACAATATTAATGTAAATCGGAAACAGTGAGGGTATTTATCATGGCGTGTTGGTGGGCTTTGTGATAATGTAATGAAACCAAGTACAGAGTAAATTCAATCCCAATAATATCGTCCCATTGACACATTGGCATTTGAACCCGGGATATTTAGATTACCAGTCCAGTAGCAAGACCACTCCACCACACCCACACCTTGGTTCAGTTAGATAAGGGTTATAGTTTAGTTGCAGGGCAGTGAACCTAGAAATAGTTTATATGGCAAGTTTTTTTTTATGGATATGTATTCATATATGTGCCTGGAAGGTTTTCAGCTTTGTTGGGACTGCGCCAACTTTGGGGATTTTTTGTAATTAGCTAATTAGCATAATTAGTGCTAATGTGCATGATCAAAATATAACTTTTTACTTAATAGGTCTAAAGTCATGTGTGATGGCACTTTTCTATACATGGAATCCACTTGGGAGTGAGTTGCGGAAAGCAGTTGCCATCGGCACACCCAGTGCCAAGGAGTCTGCCACATTGACCGCCGTTGGAGCCACTTGTCCATTATAGATGTTGTAAAGGACATCATTGTCAGTCTCCAGGGGGTGAGAGCACTTGTCAAGTTCAGCACTGATGCGCCGACGATCATCTTCATCCAATTTACGTCTTTTTATACCTTCCTCCTTGTGTGGTGTTTCATTAGAGCTGCTTGACTGATCTGGAGAGTAGCAATGGTCGAGCGTGTCAGAAATGTAAGCAGATATCGGGAAGGAATCAATCCATTCTGTCACTTGTTTCGGGGATAGCGTGGTACCCTTCAGCCCCCTTTTCCAATTCTTATTGCCGTCTACTCTCCGATATGATCGGCCGAGACTGAGTTCCAGCTGCCAGCCTAATGTCTGCAGACAAATGCGCCGGAAAGGAGGTTGTCCTTGGCATCAGCAGGTAGGAGCACTGACATCTCGAGACAGTGCCACGAGAGGTACCTTGCATAGTTGTGATGGCTGGCGACGAAAAAGTATGGCAGTAGACGCTGGATTCAGAGCTGCTGCAGGAGCCACTCTCCCTCCCTCTCGGTGCGGAGTAACTAATGAGCGAGCAAGGTTGGTGTGATCAGGTTGTCCACCCAGTGGCAGCCAGTTGGATATAAGAACATAAGAACATAAGAACATAAGAAAATGGGAGTCTGCAGAAAGCCGATTGGCCTAAGCAAGGCAGATCCCTGTCCCACACAACCCCAATTCAATTACAAAGCCCAATTATAGGCTTCACACTCTAATACCCTGAGGATCATCTTACCAAAACGGTTAGAGATTAACGCAGGATTATGGAGGTCTGCAGAGCGCTGATTGGCCCAACCCGGCTGATCCCCCTTCACACCCAACCCTTCTCGTCCATATGCTTATCCAATTTTATCTTAACACCTTACGAGCGGCCTATGCGGTTTATTTATATGTACCGCACAGCGGGGTGTTTTTAGCCAAAATAGGGCTGTTTACGTGATCATTTTCATGCCTAAATAAGACCCAGAACGTAAAACAAGTACCTATCCCTGAAAGGGCATAAACAGAGCTTTCGAATGACACCATAACGATCCTTGTATGATGGATAGTTTTCTTGCAATAACCGTGCAACGCGAGTGCAAAAAGCAGGTAATTCGGTACTTTCGGTACATAATTGAGTATGTAGCGAGTGAGAGAGGGAGGAGGGAGCTGAGATTTGTGTCAGTAGGTTCGCCGCGGTGGTCTGGAGCAGTCATACGCTCGCTAGTCTCCTGCCACCACTTGTCTCTCTCTCTCAGCCACATTACGTGCTGAATTGCCACTCGACCTATGTCGAGCGCCGCCACATAGTCCAGCTTTTTTTAACTCGACTTATGTTGCTCGCCGCTAATTAAGGGTTAAAGCTCCCTACAGTTTTAGATCCCACTATAGCACTTGGTAGTCCATTCCACCCATCTACAACTCTGTTACCAAACCAATACTTGCCTATATCTTTTCTGAAACGAAATTTATCTAATTTGAAACCATTGGTACGAGTTCTTTCGCTATCACTGAGCTTTAGTACATTTGCCATGTCCCCTTTGTTAATCCCACTAACCCACTTGAACACCTCTATCATATCCCCTCTAACTCTGCGTCTCTCTAACGAATGTAAACCTAATTTCTTCAACCTTTCTTCATACGAAAGATTTATAATATTATGGATCATTTTTGTCATTCTACGCTGTACTCTCTCCAATGAATCTATGTCCATTCTGTAATAAGGACACCAAAATTGGACAGCATAATCCATATGGGGTCTCACTAATGACAAGTAAAGTTTTAAGATAACATCAGCAGTTCTGTTACTCACACTCCTAGAGATGAACCCGAGAATCCTGTTTGCCTTATTACGAACGCTTATACACTGTTTTCTAGGCTTCAAATCATTGCTAACAAACACACCTAGATCTTTCTCGCAGTCTGAATTTTCTAATTCTAAATTAGCTAGTTTATATTTAACATTTGTTTGCATCTTCCCTATCTTTAATACCTTGCATTTGTCAATGTTAAACTTCATCTGCCAATTTACTGACCATTCATGTAAGGTATCTAGATCCCTTTGGAGGCACTCTATATCGCTATCTGAATCAATTGATCTCCCTATTTTAGTATCGTCTGCGAATTTACTTATCCTACTAGTTATACCTAAATCTAGGTCATTTATGTATATAAGAAACAACAGGGGACCTAATACCGATGCCTGGGGGATCGTGCCTTCTCCAGGTACTCACATATCTGGTCCCATATCTTGAAGCCGGTCTGTAGGAAGGATTGCAGCAGAATGCAAGATGCCATCCTAAATGTACATATCGCATGCACCCATGGTTTTCCCTGACCCATGATGCTGCTGACTCCTCCCAAAGGCAGTGATGATGAGAGTCTCCAGACCTGATCCCTTCATTAAGTGCCTGATGCACCAACAGACATTTTGAACTATGTGCATCACGCTAGAATCGACTTTCGACATTGACCTTGACCTTATATGGTGACCTTGAAGTTTAAACATGAAAACAATATCATAAATAAATTCCTCGGGTCAAACTTGCATAGAAAAGTGCTATCACACATGAATCTAGGCCTATTAGTTAAAACGTTAATGCTAATTATGTTAATTAGCTAATTACAAATTTTCCCCAAAGTTGGCGCAGTGCCAACAAAGCTCAAAATCTTCCAGGCATATACTGTATATGAATACATATCAATCAAAAACCCTTGCCATATTAACAATTTCTAGGTTCTCTATTGAAATGATACAGTCCGCAACTAGACTATTAGCTTAAATTGCGTATGGTTACGAGAGGAAAAAAATAGTGTCAAAGATAAAAGCAGGCGTAACTGAACGAACTGGGTAGGATTATTAAAGCTCCCATCTCGCTACTAGGGAATCGATTTTAACTTTCTACTTTTATAGTTTTTCACTTAGGCTGATAAAACTTTGGGTCTGGAAGTATGGTGGTAATTTGGGAGGGTCGTATAATGCTGTGGATGATTCTCAGTTATTCTTCATTATCTGCTCTGTAAATACTTAAGGATGTAGAAAGGGTATGCAAAAAGATGACGATTGTAAGATGGTGGTGATGATAGTAGTAATGATGGTTGATAGTTGTAGTATCAATGATTATAGTAGTGATTAAGATGGTAGTGACAATGGTGAGAGTAGTAGTGATGATTGTAATTGTAGTAGTGATGATCATAGTAATGGTGATGATGACAGTAGTCGTGATGATTGTGGCAGTTGTAGTGATGATGGCACTAGTAGTGATGATGGTGATTGTGATTGATGATGGTATTATTAGTGATGATGGTAAACCATCGCAGAGTTGGGTATGCCGTTTTGATTTTGGGCAAAACGGCACGTCTACTTTATTAATACTAATATATCTTTATACAAGTATATTATCAACTCTGAGTAAGCAGAGTTTGGTATCCCCCCCCCCCCCGTATAGTGGGTACCACTGGAAAAAAATGTCTGTCGTCGTCGTAGTCGTTGTCGTCGTTGTCGTCCGTCTGTCTCGAAACTCCTCCTAGACCTTTGGACGGACTTTCACCAAATTTCACACGAACATTTTTTGCGTGAATGTGAACGTCAGTCAAAAAAGATTTTTTGAATTTATGCAATAGTTATGATTGTAGGTCCAAAATATGTTTTTACCAAGCCCTCAACCTTCCCCCTCCCCCAACCTCCTCTTCCCCCACCAGCAATGATGGCGTTCTGGGGGCGAAAACATCTTACTACGCATTTGCTAGGTTAAGTTAGTTCAGTTGGCACTAGAAGTGATGGAAGTAATAGTGGGATTAATGGTGATAGTAATGATGATGGTGATAATAGTAGTAATGATGGTTGTAGTTGTTTTAACACCTTATTGGCGGGCTAGGCGGTAATTAATATATAGCCACCAGCCGGGTGTTTTTAGCCAAAATAGGGCTGTTTACGTGATAATTTTCATGCCTAAATAAGACCCAGAACGTAAAACAAGTATCTATCCCTGAAAGGGCATAAACAGAGCTTTCCAATGACACCACAACGATCCTTTTATGACCGCTAGTTTTCTTGCAACAACCGCGCAACACGAGTGCAAAAAGCATGTAATTCGGTACTTTCCCCATACAATTCAGTATGTAGCGAGTGAGAGAGGGAGGGAGGAGGTGGGATTCGTGTCAGTAGGTTCGCCGCGGTGGTCTGGAGCAGTCATACGCTCGCTACTCTCCTGCCACCACTTGTCTCTCTCTCTCAGCAACATTACGTGCTGAAATTGCCACACGACCTATGTCGCGCGCCGCCAGATAGTCCAAATTTATTATACTGGACTTATGTTGTGGGCCGCTAGTTAAGGGTTAATGATGATGACAGTAGTGATGATGATGACAGTAGTAGATATGATGGTGACAGTAGTAGATATGATGGTGACAGTACTAGTAGTAGTGATGATGGTCATAATAGTAGTAATGATGGTGACAAGTAATGATAGTTGTAGTTATACTGATGACAGTAGTGTTGATGGTAGTGAGTATTAGTGATGATGGTGAGTAGTTGTGAGGATGGTAAAAGTTGTAGTGATGATGACAATAGTTGTGATGATGAAGATCATAGTAATGGTGATGATGGCAGTAGTAGTGATGATGGTGATAGTAGGATACATGATGGTAATACTTATGACAGTAGTAATGATGATGGTTACAGTAGTAGTGATGATGCTAACAGTAGTAATGACGATTGTAAGATGGTGGTGATGATAGTAGTAATGATAGTTGTAGTATCAATGATTATAGTAGTGATTAAGATGGTAGTGACAATGGTGACAGTAGTAGTGATGATGGTGAGAGTAGTAGTGATGATTGTAATTGTAGTAGTGATGATCATAGTAATGGTGATGATGACAGTAGTCGTGATGATTGTGGCAGTTGTAGTGATGATGGCACTAGTGGTGATGATGGTGATTGTGATTGATGATGGTATTAGTAGTGATGATGGTAAACCATCGCAGAGTTGGGTATGCCGTTTTGATTTTGGGCAAAACGGCACGTCTACTTTATTATCATGGACACTTTCTTTACCCTTTGCATATCCATATTTTTACAGTGTGGGCTGAAAGATTAGTTTAATCAACTCTGCGTAAGCAGAGTTTGGTAGTGATGATGGTGATAATAGTAGTGATAATGGTTGTAGTTGTATTGATGATGTTGACAGTAGTGATGATGATGACAGTAGTAGATATGATGGTGACAGTAGTAGATATGATGGTGACAGTACTAGTAGTAGCGATGATGGTCATAATAGTAGTGATGATGGTGACAAGTAATGATAGTTGTAGAGATAATAATGACTAGTGATGATGGAAGTGACGATGGTGTGAGTATTAGTGATGATGGTGAGTAGTAATAATGATGGTGAAAGTTGTAGTGATGATGACAATAGTTGTGATGATGAAGATCATAGTAATGGTGATGATGGCAGTAGTAGTGATTATGGTGACAGTAGGATACATGATGGTAATACTTGTGACAGTAGTAATGATGATGGTTATAGTAGTAGTGATGATGTTAACAGTAGTAATGATGAGTGTAAGATGGTGGTGATGATAGTAGTAATGCTGGTTGATAGTTGTAGTATCAATGCTAGTAGTTATTAAGATGGTTGTGACAATGGTGACAGTAGTAGTGATGATGGTGAGAGTAGTAGAGATGATTGTAATTGTAGTAGTGATGATGATCATAGTAATGGTGATGATGACAGTAGTCGTGATGATTGTGGCGGTTGTAGTGATTAAGGAAGTAGTAGTGATGATGGTATTAGTAGTGATGATGGTAACCCATCGCAGAGTTGGGTATGCCGTTTTGATTTTCGGCAAAACGGCACGTCTACTTTATTATCTATTTATTTTTGTTCATCTCTCAGTCAATCAACAATATGGGTATTATGCTAGACAAAACAAGATATATGGATTCACTAAATGGGAAGAAACAAGATATTCAATGCACATACACAATACAAGAACAAGGCAACTCATACAATCATAGACAGTACAAGGGTTTTATTTATACACAGTGGTTAAGTATATGGGTCTCTAATGTAGAGATCAAATAACTAGTATAATAGTTAGTACAATAATACAGCAATCATAAATAGCAAGCGCAGAGTAAGTATGGAACCATCCTGTTACAGGTTTTCCTTAGACTCTCGATTCTTTAAGAATTAAATACTATAATACTTATACAAATATTCTTTAAGAGATATATCAATGGAAATGGTCTTACTGGTTCACAGGAGAAACACAAAATTACTGGTAATTGAAATTAAGCTAAATGACTTAGTCTGCCCACAAACTTAGATCAGTGAAAATGAAATACTTGTTTTATATGACACCCACGTATGGTTTTCCACAGCGCTATGTAGGGGTAACTACGGCAAAATTCACAATCACGGATTGCTCCGAAAGTGTTTGATTCTTTGGTCAAGGTATCTCTTTTTGCTGCTATCCCTGCATTGTTGGTGTTGAGAGTAAGAAGGGCTTCTGCGCTGTGCTGACTTCTTGGGGGATTGGTAGTATGTGTCTTGCTGGTGGTGGGAGATGTTCCGGGCGAGAAGGGCGCGGTGATGCTGGTGTCAGTGGAGACTTATGTCCTTGTTGTTGGGGATCTTGGATCGGTGTGGTGCTGGCTATTCTAACCTCTTGCATATTAACCCTTTCACGCATATTACGCGATTTTGAGGCTATTGGGGATACTTTAAAGCCTTTGTTACCATCAGGGGTATTTATAAACCTTTAGTTTAGTTACTTCAACCTCTGCAGTTGTCTTTGAGTTAGCTGTGGGCAGAAAACTAATTTTGGAGAGGTAATTATAGGAGTGAGAGAACTCTATTTCTTATTGCTAATCTGGCAACCTCTGCGTCATAAATGCGTGAAAGGGTTAATGGGCATACTCCATTCCTGGAGTATGCCCACATTTATCTTTAACCCCTTAAGTACCAGCGACGTACGTTATGCGCCGCCTATGTATGTAATGCTAAACCCCAGCGACGCAATGGTTGCGTTCACGTTAATTACTCTTGTCCTATGGCACCTAGAGGGTTCAAATTTGTATGGGAACTGTTTTAGAATCCCACGCAACAATACCGATGGTTGTAAACCCTCCAAGTCCAGCCGCGTGCGTGTGGGAGCGCGCGAGAGTGGTTTTCCAATATTTTGCCTACCCATTTCCCCATGTTTAATTGTGACTTTCTGCCGCCCCGCAGGATCCCTAAATGACCTAGGTGAGCGTTTTTTGTGGCCACACCTTCGGGGATCACGGCGTCAGGCAATACTGTAGATAGATAGATAGATCCTTCATTACTAACCTATTTCATGTGTTTTCAGGAGAAAAAAAAATGACAACCTGCTGGTCCCACATTGTACATTTATTATAAATCAGCTGGTGCGCAATGGGTTAATACTATTTTCTTTAAGTCAATGAGGCTACGCTCCTAAACGGCCACTATCTCCTATCCTAATCATGCTCAAATTAACCTAACCAAGGTGTGGCTGTGGTGGAGTGGTCTTGCTAATGGACGGGTAATCTTAAGGTCCGGGGTTCAAATCCTGATGTATCAATGGGAAGATAATATTGGGATTGAATTTGTGATGTACTTGGACAGTTTCTCATAACAGTGGGCGCCTTCCTTCCAATTCTTCAGCGCACTTACTAGTTCCTCCATCCACAGGTCGCTCCGGTGGAAAAAGTAGTCGTCAGGGGTTAGGGAGACAAGGGACCATAACTCTCTCAACTCCTCACACTCCCCCGGGATTATGGTGATTGCTGGACTCTTGGCAGGCTTAGGGCAGTTGTATAAAGCATCTTTCTCCAAACTACCTTGTAGGCCGGGCCTCATGTTTGGTGCAAGGGACTGCAGTAACTGTAACAGAGAAGGATCTAGGGCTGGAGACTGCTATTGCTGTAGCAGAGGAGATGCAGGAGAAGAGGAATGTGAAATTGTTGTGAGCATGTCTCTTTCTACTGATTCTGTTGCGGTCCCAGGCCTTATATGGGCCTCCCCTGGCAGGTCCCGGGTTCAAATCCCGATGTATCAATGGGAAGATATTATTGGGATGGAATTTGTGCTGTACCTGGTATCAGTGCATTACCACAAGCCCACCGAAACGTCAATAAAATACCCTCATTGTTCCCTGATTAAATAGCACTGTATGAATATTCCCATATTCAAAATATGCTATAGGGGTGCAATGCCTGGTGAGTTATTTGCTCAACAGGTGGCGTTGTGTGTGTGTAAGTGCAAGAGTCCGAGTGTAGGGGGTGAGACAGTGAAGCACGGGAATGAGGTGGCTTCAGAGATGGGGTCGTTTCGGGCCATGAGTGAGCACCGTGCCTCATGTGAAGGCAAGATGGCAAGTGCTCGTTGTACTCTACGTGCTTCACATGTCTCACTCCCTAGACTGGAACAAGACCTCACAGGCTTCACTGTTCATTGTAAAGCGGTGAATGTTAAGGCTCTCAGCCAATGCCCGAGAGGAAGTAAGTTGGAATATAGAAAAAAAAAAAAAAAAAATTAGGTGATGGTCTTCCTCTAGGTCGTTGACTAATCACCTGATGAGGTTTCTTCCTTGTACCATCCCGGGCTCCGGTCTGGTTGGTTTGTCGTGGGCGATTACATGACTGGGGAGTCGTGGATGTGGGAGCCTCCACTCACAGGGACATGAGGAGATACTGTAAGCACTGGGGTAGCAGGGGTTTCGGCTGGAGGGTATGAGGCCCAGGACGTCTGCATCTAAAACCCTGTGTTTGGCGAAAGTGGGGAAGGTGGGGGAAACATGGCATTTGTTGCACTCTGTTTGCCAGAAGGGTTGGGGAAGCTTGGGGTATTGCGGGGCCTTTCTGACTATGCCCAACATCTCTAACCCATCTTGGCCTCGACATCTCAAAGCCACAATGGTACTTGCTCGCTGTTTCAACTAGCAACCTCAGACAACTCTCCCAAATGCCACCTATTTAGCTTATCACTCACTAGGCACTACTCTCCATTGTACATTTTGAATATGGAGATATTCATACAATACTAATGTATATTAGAAACAGCGAAGGTAATTTTTATGGAATGTTAGTGGGCTTTGTTATAATATACTAAAAGCAAGTACAGCACAAATTCTATCCCAATAGTATCCTCCAACTGACATATCAGGATTTGAACCCAAGACCTTAAGATTACAATTCCAGTACCAAGGCAATTCCAGTACCAAGGCAATTCCAAGGAAGGTTAAGAATTTGGGTGGGGAAGAAGGAGGGGGAGTGGGAAAATTGCTATGGATGATAATTGCTTGCAACATCGCTCAAGTGGATTCCACACATGAAGAAAATAAGTGTTCTACTGATAGTACCGTATTTATCAGCTAACGACACACGCATACACACAGATTCTCTCTCTCTCTCTCTCTCTCTCTCTCTCTCTCTCTCTCTCTCTCTCTGTATATATATATATATATATATATATATATATATATATATATATATATATATATATATATATATATATATCACACACACACACACACACACACACACAGACTTGAAGCCCCAATAAAACATCTTTAAGACATAAATCAAGCCCACATGACCACGCCCCCAAAGGTACAGATATAAAGGTCAAAGGTCAAACTGAGAGTGACCCAATATATGTGTGTGACCCACCACGCCACGCTGTTAGAGAGAGAGAGTGTGTATGTGTGTGTGTGTGTGTGAGGACTCTGAGTAGGTAGAGGTTTGCAGATAGATGGATAGAATGATTGATTCGTTGAGAGATAGATATGTGTGTAGGTAGGTACTTAGATAGGAAAATACGTAGATAATAGATAGATAGATACGTAGATAGTAGATAGATATATATAAAGATACGTAGAAAATATATGGATGTATATATAGATAGATAGATAGATAGATAGATTGATTGATTGATTGATAAATAGAGAGATAGATGGATACATAGAAAATAAATAAATGATAGCTACGTAGATAATAGATAGCTACGTAGATAATAGATACCTAGATAATAGATAGATAAATATAGATAACTGATAGATACGTGGGCACTAGATACATAGATAACAGATAGATACGTGGACAATAGATACCTAGATAATGGAGATATACCTAAAAATTAGATAGATACGTGGTTAATAGATACCTAGATAACAGATAGATACCTAGATAACAGATAGATACCTAATTAATAGATAAATACCTAGATAACAGATAGATACCTAAATAATAGATAGATACGTGGTTAATAGATACCTAGATAACAGATAGATACCTAGATAACAGATAGATACCTAGATAACAGATACATACCTAGATAATAGATAGATACGTGGTTAATAGATACCTAGATAATAGATAGATACCTAGATAACAGATAAATACCTAGATAACAGATAGATACCTAAATAATCCTAAATAATAGATAGATACGTGGTTAATAGATACCTAGATAACAGATAGATACCTAGATAACAGATAGATACCTAGATAACAGATAGATACCTAGATAACAGATAGATACCTAGATAACAGATACATACCTAGATAATAGATAGATACGTGGTTAATAGATACCTAGATAATAGATAGATACCTAGATAACAGATAAATACCTAGATAACAGATAGATACCTAAATAATCCTAAATAATAGATAGATACGTGGTTAATAGATACCTAGATAATAGATAGATACCTAGATAACAGATAGATACCTAGATAACAGATAGATACCTAGATAACAGATAGATACCTAGATGACAGATAGATACCTAGATAACAGATACATACCTAGATAATAGATAGATACGTGGTTAATAGATACCTGGATAATAGATAGATACCTAGATAACAGATAAATACCTAGATAACAGATAGATACCTAAATAATCCTAAATAATAGATAGATACGTGGTTAATAGATACCTAGATAATAGATAGATACCTAGATAACAGATAGATACCTAGATAACAGATAGATACCTAATTAATAGATAAATACCTAGATAACAGATAGATACCTAGATAACAGATAGATACCTAATTAATAGATAAATACCTAGATAACAGATAGATACCTAAATAATAGATAGATACGTGGTTAATAGATACCTAGATAACAAATAGATACCTAAATAGATGACATATACCTAGTTAATTGATTCCTATATAATAGATAGATACCTAGATAACAGATAAATACCTAGATAATTGATATATAGATAACAAATACCTAGATAATAGACCAATACGAAGATAATAGATTGATAAATAGATATACAGATGAAGGTAGAAGTCAAGTCTCTCTTTCTAAGCGTTATCAAACATGTACTGTAATTCTAATTGGAAGATTGATAGACAGATAGATAGATGCAGGTAGTAGGGGTAGGCAGCCCCGCCCAGGGAAGTACTACAGCCAAGGTTTCGGGAGACTCAGGGAATAGCCTGAATTCCATTTTCTCTCCCAGGCCTTGGTAGCTGGATACATATCTTTCTGCCTCACACATCAGGGGTATCAGGAAAACCCTCTTTTATATAACATACACATCCAACTTCACGACATTGCCCTACATCGCTATCCTCTATCCATAAAACACTACTCTTTCCACTACATATCATACATGTAACACCATACACTTACCTTATAAATATGGCAGTACAATTGTTAAGAGCAAACCTGGTGGTCCCTCGGACATCCACCCCCGGCAGGGTTGGGTTATTGACACAGGGCCCTCCCGGTCGTCATCATGCGACTGTGTCAAGAGCATTGCAACGTCCCAAAGCTGCTTGTCAGTGCAGCTTTTTCTTTAGTAATATAAGGAGACTTCACTCTAACATCAATTCTGTACACCAATTTCTTCAAGCAGAATCCCCTACTCTCCTTTTTTTGACAGAGACTCAAGTAACATCCACATCTGACACATCTAGATTTAATTTTCCAGGTTATCAACTGCTCCAAAATTTCAGACCTAAAGGTGGTGTATGTTGCTTCGCAAAATCTGAAATTGCCCTGGAGGAGGTTACTAGTTTCAATTGTCCCTATTTTGATTATTCTATATGCAAATTAATTTCTGCTGGTAAATTTAAATACATATGTTGCATCTACCATTCCCCAAATACTCCTCCAGAGCAAAGTCTTTTTGATTCTCTGTCCTCACAACTCAGTGTCCTCAACATAAATGCTTCTTCTGAAATCACTGTGTTGGGTGATTTTAATGTCCATAATGTTGAATGGCTCACTCATTCAGCCAGGACTGATGATGCTGGTCTTGAATGTGAGTTATTTGAAGACTCATTTAATCTCACTCAACTAGTCAACCCGTGTACCAGATAATCCTAATTATAATTCCCACCTACTGGACTTATTTTTAACAACCAATTCAGAAAATTATGATGTTACAGTGAGGTCCCCGCTTGGATCTTCTGATCACTGTCTGATACAGGCCACCTGTCTATCACCTACCACACCTTCCCACTCTGAACCTGTTTTGGTGACTAAATGGCATTACGATAGGGCAGACTGGGAGGGTCTTCAAGGTTTCTTTATTGATATTCCCTGGACCTCTTTCTTTTCTAATGATGCACACTCCACCTTGAGCCACATACAAGATTTTGTAAAAATTGGAATGGAAACTTTTATTCCTCATCAAAAGTACAGTAAAAGATCTAATTCACCTAAATGGTTTGACCATAATTGTGCTAGAGTAACTGAACAAAAAGCAATAGCCTACAATGCATACACAAGATCAAAAACACATGAAGCCTTTAATTACTTTAGAAACATCAGAAATCATGCCAAAACTGTATTAAACCTAACTAAATCAAACTTTCTCCATAAGCAGGCAAATAAACTTCTAAATAATCCAAATGATAACAAAATATTTTGGTCTACTCTTAACTCATTCAAATCCAACTTCACTACTGCTTCATCCATTCCACCAATAAAATCTCCGACTGGCAATCTTGTAAGTGACCCACGAGGTAAAGCTAAACTTCTTGCGGATATTTTCTCCACCAACTCAACCTTAGATGAAATAAATCAAGATGTCCCTGTACTTAATTTTAATTCGCCTGAAATTCCCCAACTTAAGATCCACACCAGACATGTCAAAACTATTTTGCAGAATCTCTCAGTAGATAAGGCCCCTGGTCCAGATGAAATTCCTCCAATAGTACTTAAGAATTGCTCCTTGGTGCTCGCTCCTGTATTGGCAAATATTTTCCGTCTGTGTACTCATACCTCATGCTTCCCAGTACCCTGGAAAGAAGCAAACATCCATCCAGTTCCTAAAAAAGGTGCCTCTTCAGATCCATCAAACTACAGACCAATAGCTATAACTTCCACTCTTGGCAAAGTCTTTGAAATTATATTAAATAATCACATAATTAAGCATCTGGAGAATAATAAATTAATCAGTGATAGGCAATATGGTTTTAGACGATGTCGATCAACTGCAGACATGCTTTGCCTTCTTACGCATCAAATCAACCAAGCTACAGACCAACATGGTGAAACACATACAATAGCACTGGATATATCAAAGGCATTTGATAGAGTCTGGCATCAATCCTTATTGTCGAAGATGTCACACTACGGCCTTGCATCATTAGTTCCACTAATTTCTTCTTATCTTCATAACAGAAAAATATGTGTAATGGTAGATGGCCTTTATTCTCAATTTCACTCAATAAATGCTGGTGTTCCCCAGGGATCAGTTTTGGCCCCAACTCTGTTCCTCATTCATATCAATGATCTCATATCTACCACTCATAATCCAATACATTCCTACGCAGATGACTCAACACTCCACAGTTCCTTCACATTTACCAATTCTTTCACCCAACCCGATCTTATAAATTAAAAAATAATCACTGCAATTTCTCTGAACCAGGACCTTTCTAGAATTAATGAATGGGGACAAGAGAATCTAGTTTCCTTTAATGCACAGAAAACCAAGTACATTCAATTTTCTAACCGACAGAATCTCACTGACTCCCATATATTTTTTAATGATGTAAATATTCCCACTTCCCCTAGTATTGACATTCCCGGTGTAACATTAACTACTAACTTGAGCTGGACACATTATGTTAGAAGCATTGTTAAGAATGCCTCTAAAAAACTGGGACTCCTGTACAGAGTTCGAGAATTCTTCACTGACGAGCAGTTGGCCGTAATATATAAAAGTCATGTGCGTTCTCAGATGGATTACTGTTCACCTCTGTGGGGTGGAAGTGGAGTGGTTGCATTGAGGCAGTTGGACAAAATTCAAAATAAAGCTATTAGATTAATCAATAACCCTGCAATCACACAGGACCTTCCTACATTATCCATACGAAAAAACGTTGCAACCCTTGCATTATTCTACAGATATTTTCACAGCAATTGTTCCGAGGAACTTGCTTCAATTGTGCCGCCTCTCCACATCTTTCCCCGTAGAACTAGGGCAGCTGAGAGCGCCCATGAATTTACACTTTCTCCTCCACAATGCAGAACTTCTGCTTATCAGAATTCATTTATCCCCAGAGCTACTACTCTTTGGAATTCACTTCCCTCGAATTGCTTTCCACAAACTTACAATCTACAAATGTTTAAATCCAGTTGTTACAAACACTTTATGAATGGAGGATGCCTTTAGGCACATGGACCTTTTTGTTTTATCTGTGTTTTTCCTTCCTCCGTTCATTGTCTCTTTAAAAAAAAAAAAAAAAAAAAAAAAAAGATATGTAGATAGATAGACAGATTAATAAGAGGTCAAAGTAGCCAGATATCGTTATCCAACATATAGGTATGTATATCCTTCATGCTGGGTATATATATATATATATATATATACTTTTTCTATTGCACTAGACATATCGAAAGCCTTCGATAGAGTCTGGCATAAATCTTTAATTTCTAAACTACCCTCCTTCGGTTTCTATCCCTCCATCTGTGCCTTTGTCTCTAATTTCCTTTCCGGCCGTCCGCGGTTGTGAACGGCCATTGTTCACTTCCTCACCCTATAAACTCCGGTGTTCCTCAGGGCTCTGTCCTATCTCCTATTCTCTTTCTAATTTTTATAAATGATCTCCTTAACTGTACCTTAATTCCCATCCATTCATACGCAGACGACTCAACCTTACACTACTCCATTAGTTTTTCAGAACGCCCCAGCCAGCAATTCCTCAACGACAAACGTAATGAAGCCATAGAACTCTTAAATTCTGATATAAATACTATTTCCAATTGGGGCAGAGAAAACCTTGTTAACTTTAATGCTTCCAAAACCCAATTTCTCCATCTATCTACCCGTCAGGACCTCCCAGCGGACTATCCCTTATTCTTCAACAATTCAAAAATCAACCCTTCATCTTCTCTCAATATTCTTGGTGTCTCTTTTTCTTCTGCTCTCATTTGGAAAGACCATATTACCAGTCTTGCTAAGGCAGCCTCCCAGAAGCTCGGTGTGCTCAACCGCCTTAGGGGGTTCTTTTCCCCTGCACAGCTTCTTGCTCTGTACAGGGGCATAGTGCGCCCTTGTATTGAGTATTGTTCACATGTGTGGGGAGGTTCCTCTCACACCGCTCTCCTAGACAAAGTTGAAAGGAAGGCCTTTCGTATCATTAACTCCCGTCCACTCACCAACTCTCTGCAGTCTCTCTCTCTCCGCCGCAATGTTGCATCTCTCTCGCTATTCTATCGCTACTATAATAATCAGTGTTCCTCAGAGCTATCCCAGTGCATACCACCTCCTTTACGTAGGGCACGTGGTACCCGTCTTGCAACTCAATCCCACCCCTACTCTGTGCAACTCTCCAACCCAAGAGTGAAACGTTACTCTCAAACTTTCTTCTACTCAACATCTGAGCTCTGGAACTCTCTCCCAGAATCAGTCTTTCCCTCTTCCTATGACTTAAATTGCTTCAAACTCCGTGTGTCCAGGCATTTTGGCTCGAACGTCCCTTGATTTTGGCCCTGTCACTCTTTCAAGTATGGGGGAGGCACTCGCTATAGGCAGTAATGCCTTTTGCCTCCCTCAATCACATAGAAAGAAAACAAACAAAAAATATATATATATATATATATATATATACGTTTGTATGCGTGTGTGTGTGTGTGTGTGTGTGTGTGTGCGTGCATATATGTGTGTGTGTGTATAACTTTATCGCTATCTCTCATTCTAACTCTCACTCTCACTCTCACTCTCACTCTCTCTCTCTCTCTCTCACACACACACACACACACACACACACACACACATACATACACATACAAGGTTAAAGGTCATACTTGGGATTTAGCCTCCATGTTGGGTATTGATAGTAGTGGTGGAGGCTGACCTTTAAAAGTGTGTGTTTGTGTGTGTCTGTGTGTGTGTGACTATGTGTGGAAGTGAGAGAGAGAGAGTGTGTGTGTGCGTTTGTGTGTCTGTGTCCGTGTGTGTGTGACGATGTGTGGAAGTGAGAGAGAGAGAGTGTGTGTGTGTATGTAACAGATAGAGTGAGTGTGTGTGTGTGTATGTGTGTGAGCGAGAGAGAGAGAGAGTGTAAGATACACATAGAGAGACAGAGTGTGTGTGTGTGGATGGGTGTGTGTGTGAGCGAGAGAGAGAGAGAGTGTAAGATACACATAGAGAGACAGAGTGTGTGTGTGTGGATGTGTGTGTGTGTGAGCGAGAGAGAGAGAGAGAGTGTAAGATACACATAGAGAGACAGAGTGTGTGTGTGGATGTGTGTGTGTGTGAGCGAGAGAGAGAGAGAGAGTGTAAGATACACATAGAGAGACAGAGTGTGTGTGTGTGGATGGGTGTGTGTGTGAGAGAGATAGATCAGATAGAAGGCACCGTTTATATACAGCTAATACCAAAGATTAATAGTTATACTGTAAAAAGAGAGTGAGTTTCTGCCGATAGATAGAAATACTCTGTTAGAGATTGGGGTAGATAGATATTATATAGATAGTGATTAAGAGTATTTTTCTTGACCCCCTTCTCCCTCATGTTTAGTCCCATTAGTTTTGAAATGTAAAGACATTCACCACATTACTCTCGCGATGTCCATACCCTTCGTGCCATTTAGGTGCCAATTGATTTGTTTGCGGGCGAGCGATAGCGAGGGACGACATTGTTCTACCAAAAATGTACAAATGTATCTAGAAAGGGAGTCTTGGGGGTATTTTTTTCATTTGTTAAGCTATGTGGAAGTCTAGGGAGGAAACTAAAAATAAATACAAAAAAAAACCCACATAGTTAAAAACTTCCCTTTAAGAAATATTACAGATATTGAAAATATATATATACAGTATATATAAATAAACGGAAAGATAGATATATACTGTAGATAGTGATACAGAAAAGAGTTAGATAAAAAAATATATATATTGTGCAGTATGTACAAACAGAAAGATATAATCAATATATTAAGAGAGAGGTCAAATGTCAAAGTAAGAATCACCCAGTATATATCTGTGACCTTCTGAGATGAGAGTGCGTGTGAGAGAGTGTGTATGTAATAATAATAATAATAATAATAATAATAATAAACGGTTTATTAAAGAATGGCAGCCTCATGAGCTGAAAATACACAAATGTGTGTGTGTGTGAGAGAGAGATTGATAGTGTGTTTGTGAAAGCTAGTAAACAGTATATATATATATATATAATTATATATATATATAAATATATATATATATATATATATACTGTATATACTGTATATATAAATATATATATATATATATATGTTATATATATATATATATATACTGTATATATATATATATATAGTTATGAGTACTTCAGCAGTAGATTTTGGGCACTTAAACCTCCATATCAAAAGGAAAAGAATTGACAGGGCGCCAGGCAACATCTTTATTTTTCAAATTTTCGGCTAACCTTAAGCCATCATCAGGAACAACATTCCCTAAAAATAAGTAATATACTATTAGAACAACGCAATTTGTAAAAAATAGGGTAATGATTATCGAATCTATAAAAGGTTAAACTTACTAAATATAAACAATCCTATATTAATGTCTCACTATATATAAAATTAAAATTCATACACTAACCATGTAAAACCAGTGAAGATACCGAAAAGCAAAATAAAGACCATCACAATTGAACCATAACAAATATTTTAACCTTTGAATACAAACATTGTTTCCATAAACACAAAACAAAGTCACAACACAGGCTAATACCATACAACGGATCAAGAAACGATCTCCCAATTTATCTAACACCATTGATTTATCAGTAAGGATAACTAGTAATTAACTTACCCTGACCAAAAATCCAAACACATATATATATTATATATATATATATATATATATATATATATATATATTTTTTTTTTTTTATATATATATACAGGTATATATATATATATATATATATATATATATATATACATACTGTATATATATTATATATATATATATATATATATATGTATATATATATATATATATATATATATATATATATATATATATATATACATACTGTATATATATATATATATATATATATATATATATATAGGCGAAAGGTCAAACTGCAAGTGCCCCAATATATACGTGACACTCCAAGCTAGGTGGTGCTGGAGGTTGACCTTTAAGAGAGAGAGAGAGAGAGAGTGTGAGTGTGTGTGTGTGTGTGTGTGTGTGTAAGAGAGAGACTATAATATACACATAGGGCCAAAAAGAAAGCATATAAATGGCAGTTAGGTAAATAGCTTGGTGTAAAGATATATACCTACATACTATACGTTTATTCGATGTAAGTAGGCGATAAATCATGGACTCTATCCTCTGTAACTCAAAAAAGGCTAGAGCAAATTGGCTGTAAATTTCCACATCTATGACTTGACTGACTATTCCCAAATGATAGAAATATTAGCTCGATTACCTTAGTCGTTCTTGAGTTACAGAGGTTAGAAGTCATGATTTCTCGCCTACATACAGCGAATAGACTATAGTAGAGGGAGAGAGGATCAATATATGGATGGCAGGATAGACATTGTTAGATAATGATACCGGTGACACATGTGTAATTTTATCCACGAATCCCAGTACAAAATCCCCAACATTTCTGTTCTTTTCAAAACTATTAGCAACGAGATTCAAATTACCTATAAGAGGGGATGGGCGTATCTATTTGCTTACTGTTTTATAATTTTTTAGTTTTTTTAGTTTTCTTCACAGACGTCCATCAAGCTTTAAAAAATAACCCCGTAGTCCTCCTTTCAAAATAAATATGTACATTTTTCGGTAGAAAAATGTCCTGGCCAAAGGCCGGTTACTCCTAAAATTATAGGCTCGCTATCGCTCGCCAGGAAAATATCGACGCCTAAATGGCACGAAAAGTCTTAATATTGACAGATAAATAGGGCATAAAGTCGTAAAATCGCCAAACTCGTGGGATGAACGTCTTAAAATCTAAAAAAACTAATGGGGCTTAACAAGAGGGAGAAAGGGGGCCCAAAAAAACGGCCCATACCCCCTTAACCCGGTGTCACACGAGAACTGTACCGGTGGACGTATCGGACCTATAACAGTATCGGAGTCAAACAGTACCTCAAAATTAAGTGCAGTCAACTATCTGAGACGTTTCGCTTTCATTGTGACAGCATTTTGTATCTTAGTGCTCCTAATAGTGTACAGGCAAATCAATCAATATACTTGTATAACTTGTAGCGGCTTCAAGGCTCCGATACATGTAGCCGATACATTGTGTTTGTGTGACGCCGGTTTTATAACAGAGGTGAAACAAGGCGAATTAAGGGGATAGTGGCTGGTTATGGTTGTTTTTTGTTTGTTTATTTATTTTGTTTTGTTTTGGTCTATTTATTCAGTTATTCATATACTTTTTTAGTTTCCTCGCTAAACCTCCATCAAGCTTTAACCATTTCCCAGAGGACTCCCAGTAAAATTTGTGCCCTCAACCGCACCCCCACGCATCCCCAACAGGTCGAAAACGATTCCACCCCCCAGACTCACCTAGCTCAGCCTTCCACACATACTTCTGAGACACCCTCCCTTCACACCTACAATATCACCTACCAAACTCAGTCTTCTGCACCTACGTCTGCCACGCCTACCTTCCACCCATACAATGTTGCTCCTATGAACCCCATCTCTAACGGGTTCTCACCCCCACCAGTTCCCCAATATGCACCGAGGAACGACCAATATGCACCCCGCCCATCTCCCGTAAACTTGTATGAATTTCCTCCCTTTTCCAATAACTGTCCTGTCCGGACTTGACAAGCTCGCAAACGAACGCAATCGAACCCTCCCCCCAACCAATTTGAAAATCAACAATCTGCGTATCTGGCACAACCTCGATTCAACCAAAATCAGTTAAACCATTTCCATAGCCGTCGTCCATACCGCCCCCACTCACAAAACCCCCCACGAATGGCCTTGACCGAGGCGGGCCATCAAGACCCCCACTACCCCCCTCAATATCTCTCCACAGTACCCCCCACCGGCCCTCAACCACTCCTCCCTAATGGTGGGGTCACACATTCACATATATTGCTCCCGTCAGCTCCCGTCTGTTGTAAACGAAGGTATATTGGTAGTTGGCAACCGATTACGTAAAACGTAATGGCATAATACGCAAAACGTAAATGAAATTACGGCCAGTCGGGGGGGTACTCACGCATGGCGCGAGTAGAAACGAGTAGCCCACGGGGGTCGGGAATGTTGTGGGTGCGGCCAAGGCCGCGCGGTTGTTGATTCGAGTTGAATCAAGAACGTGGCTCGCCCTCACGTATGTCAAAAGACAGGAAAACTTACGACCGACCTGGCCACCACGGCCGTCTGACCGGAGCAGCCTTGTCAGACGTAGCAGCTACCCCGTCAGACGAGAGCTGCTCTCGTCAAATCGTAGAAAGTTCCAGTCGAACGTGGAAGTATACGTTAGTTAGGCCGCATCTGGCAGAACCGCCGCACTGGGGTTGGCGGGAAGACGCGGCACCGTTGTACGAGGGGACAACGGGACCAGCGAGGGACCCTCCAGTCACACCTCTCACCACACCGGAGCAGCAACCAACAAGCCAACCCTGCCACCCTCTGCACCCTGCCGAAAACAAATCGTAGCAGCGAAACGACTGCACCTATGGCTTTTATATTTTTACCACATGTACCTTACCCTTTAGGCTACCCACCACAAAAATCCCAAATCCCTCCTCCCACCCACTCGCTGACTGTCGGTCCCGTCAGAAGGAAAAAAAAAGAAAATCTGTGGCGGCGAAACGACTGCACCAATCGGTTCCATATTTGTGTGACAAGTCTCTTACCCTTCTGCCTTCCCCCCACCACACCCCCAACCGCCTCCCACCACCCACTTCTAGCGTATCCGTACGAAGAAAAGGAAAAAAAGGAAAATCCGTGGTGGCGAAACTACCTCACCAATCGGCTTCATATGTGTAACACAAGTCAATTACCCTTCTACCTTCCCCCAACCAACCCTAAAACCACCCTCCCACCACCCTCTCACCCATACATTCCGATACCATAAAAGTCTCTGTAGTCTATAGTGTCTTTTCAGCTACTTTCGGGACCATCCATCGGGACCTGATTTCTGGCGAGGGGAGTGTTTTTTTTACCATTTCTCTCCCAACTTAATAGATTTAGCCAAAAAAAAAAAAAAAAAATCTGGCACTGGCAGAAGCACACCGTCAAAATTGGCTGGCACTCAGCGGGTAACTCCTCCAGGATGAATTCCTCGATGTTGTTCATGGTGCCGATGAAGGACTGGGAATGGGAATGGTGTGGCCATTCCTGCCCTTTTGTAGTTCCCAGATTCCAACCCAGACCTACGTGGTTGACAAAGACTGTCTTTGTCTGTGTTTGGTCAGACGGGGTGTGCCTACGATTGGCCAGAACCGGTCCAGGTACGACCTAACAAATCCCAAGACATGCGGCCTCAGCTACGCCGGTCTTGAGGGGGCGTGGCATGGGCGTGGCCTGTGTTCCCGCAAATCGTGCAGCCCATGAGGTCGAACGGGGCTATGCTTACGCACGTCGCAAACACGTACGTTGTTCAATACGACTCCATTACGTCTGTCGTAACACTGGCCCCGTTACGCTACGTCTGTCGGGAAGTGCAATAGACGTGGAAGAACGGGCGTTCAACGGCAGAAACTACTCGCGTCTTTACATAAATTGGCGATACGCCGGACGGGAGCAATATACGTGAATGTGTGACCCCACCATAAGCCCACCAGTCCTCTCGCCGATTACAAACTGGATTTTTAGCCACACCCCCAACACCTTTTCAGGTTGCGGGGGTCCAGTCGTTTTTCCATAAATCGACCACATACCACAAATTAAAGCTTAACGGATTGCCAGTTTGCCTACTTGTGGATACAGGCGCCGCACGTTCATGCCTTCACACTCACTTTTACAAGCGATTACGCCACAAATTTGGCCCATTACAACCGTCATCACTGACGCTAATCAGCGCCGGAAACACGCTGTTGCAAATACGAGGAGAATCTTACCCCGTCACCATTAGGCCACCTCACGGTCCCTCAGTTGACCACAAGTTCGTAGTATTAGATGCACACGCTGATGCCTACGACGGGTACCTCGGGTTAGATCTACTACAAATATTAAATGCACAAATTGACTGCAAACACCGACGCTTACAATTCGAAGCCCAACTTCAGACGCCACACCTCATTGCCCAGGCCACCACGTCTGATGCCATATCAATTCCCCCCCTCATCAAGCTTGGGTACCTACAGTATTAATCGCCCTGTCAATGTACCCCTGGTGTTCTCCCCTGCCTCTCACATTTCGCCACACTGCTTGACCTCCCCCGCTTTGCTGTCCCCGTCCATGAACTGTCTAAAAATCGTGAACATTTCCAACCACCTCATCAGCCTACCGAAGGGCCTGCTGATGGGAGAGCTGGAAACATTCGACGATGTGAACCCTTCCTGTCACCCCCCCCCACCCCCCCCCCACCCCCGAAACCCTGTATTGCCGTTAATTCCACCCCACCTCCTCCATCATCATCAACGAGCCTTGCAACAGGTATTGCTATCCTTTCAGGATATATTTTCACAAACCTCCGACAACATTGGCCACACTAAGGGCTTCAACCACCCCATACAACCCCCCGTCAGGCAGCCCCTGCGGCGTAAGAACCCCATTCAACGCCGTGAGGAGGAAAAGCAAGTCAGAGAAATGTTAAATGCAGGACTAGTAAACCCCTCCACCAGCCCTTGGTCTTCACCAATCGTACTAGTAACAAAAAAAAAGACAGCTCCCTGCCGTTCTGTGTCGATTACCGCCAATTGAATGACGTAACAATTAAAGATGCTACCTCCCTGCCACGCATAGACATCTCCCTCGATTCTTTACACGGAGCGAGCATATTTTCTACCCTCAACTTGCAAGCTGGGTATTGGCAGGTACCAGTACGTCCTGACCACCAACAGAAAACTGCTTTTTCTACAAGCAGCGGCAGACATTATGAATTTAACATACTACCTTACGGCCCCGCTACTTTTTCCCGAATAATGGATTCCGTCTTGCAAGGCCTCACCTGGGAAACATGTCTAGCGTATCTAGACAACGTCATTGTTTTCGTCAATTCATGGGAAGAGCATCTAGCCCACTTCACTGAAGTTTTTTTGCGGATACGACGAGCCGGGTTAAAATGAAAACCTTCCAAATGTACTCTGGCACGAAAATCCGTTCCTTACTTAGGCCACATTATCTCAACAAATGGCATTTCACCCGATTCGGACAAACTTGCTGTGATCCAAGAAATTCAACCACTGCAATCAGTTAAAGGCGTACAATCTTTTTTCGGTTTAGCCTCCTACTACAGGCATTTCGTGAAAGGCTTTGCGTCCATTGCCAAATCCTTACAGTTGACGCATAAAGACAAGAGATTAGTATGGACCGAGGCCTGCCTGAATGCACTTAACACACTCAAAGATGCCCTCACTTCGGCTCCAGTAGTATCTTTCCCAGATTACAGTCAACCATTCCGCTTGTATACAGACTTATCTTTAACAGGTATCGGTGCCGTACTAGCTCAAATCTAAGATAATAAAGAAAAATCATAGCATGCGCCAGCCGCACACTGACCCAAGCAGAAACAAACTATGCCGCAACGAAAATAGAGTGTTTAGGGCTAGTATGGGCACTGTAACATTGCCGGTCATACCTATTGGGTGCAAAGATCACCATCATTATGACAGACCACCATACTTTACAGTGGCTCCGGACATCTCAAACCACGAACGCATTAATAATAAGGTGGTAGGAGACATTAGAAGAGTTCAATTTCGAGATAACTTATAGACCAGGGAAACTACACACAAACGCCAACGCGTTATTTCGCCTACCCCCCCCCCCCCCCCCCCCCACCCCCACCACAAGGTCGATCCACAGAGCTTCGTGATTTTTTACATGGAGGTCGGTCCTAGTTGTGTGTGTGAGGTTGTTTTTTACATACAGACATACTCCTCCCCCTTGCCTATTGCGATCATTCCTAACCATGTTGAAACCTTGAATGTTTATTTCACCATCGTTTATACTTGAATCCAGCCAGGTTTCTGTGATTGCAATTATTGAAGCTTTGGCCTTATTAGCTAACAAGTTTATTTCTGACAATTTACGGTACATTGATCTAGCGTTAATGTGGATAAGATGGAGCCCTCTGTTGGTGAACACTCTGTATTCATCTTTGATTTTGAATGTGTCCTGGCTGGATTCTGAGTTGTTAATACTTGGTTCATTTACATTAATATTCGGTAATGAATGCAAGGCACACATGTTGCATAGGAATTCCCGTTCTTCACTGTTGGTCTTCTTGAAGATGCACTTCATGTGAGCTACAGTTTTACACTTAACACAGTTTAGGATCCTTTGTGTTCTTGTTATGAGTGATTCACATATTTCACAAATTATTTTAGGACCTTTAATAGCTACTTCCCTACATTTATCGCATTCCACTTCTTTTCTGCTAGTAACGTAAGTACACCAATCGTGTACTGTTTCTTTACAACTACTACATTGTGAAGTTGTACTCCTTTTGTTGAATCCAATATCCACACTATACATATTTTCCTGTTCCTGTTCATCGTACGTCTGGCGGTGTGGTGATCAGCTGAGCGCCGTGAGTGGCTGCTGGGGTGTGAGCGCGCGAGATGGGGACAGGTTGTGGCTCCCCCTTGCCCCCCTCCCACCCCTACCTGTATTTGTTGTTTGATGTTGTCCTTGTTCTTGGCCTTTGTTACTGCTTTATTGTTGATGCTGTTGCGACTGATCCCTTCTTTTTTAGCTGTTCTGGTTGCATGTTGAGCTACCTGGGTCGCCGATAGTGTTGGGTTGGGTTGTAGTAGGTTTGGTTGATTTGTTGTGCAGTGGCGTCGTGTTGTGGGGGGTGGGGGGTTTCTCTTGTCTTTCTTGTTCGTTGCTGTTACTTCATTGTCGATGTGTTTGCTAGAGCTTCCTGCTTTTTTGGGTGTTCTGGTTGCATGTTGTGTTACTTGGGTCACTGATATCTGTGGTAGTGATGATACAGTTGAGGGTAATGTTGAGTAGGTAGAGTGTTGACAATCCAATGATGGAAATACCTGTTTTTACAACCTCAAAGATATCCCAAGCAACTTCAATCAAATCTTTTTGAAGGTGTTCACCCTAATTGGCAAGACAGGCGATGTGGTATTCAGTACAGATCAGTACTCATTCTAAAAGGAAATGCCACAAACAAACCACATGATTGGAAGTTGTTTCTATCTAACGATGACAAGCAGATCCAGTTCATCAAAATGCTGCTCAAACTCTGGAGTAGCAATGACTATGCCTCACAGTTGAATGGCAAGGAAGTTATCATCATCTGTGATGGAAAGGCACATCTCCTCACTTCAACAAATGGCCAGGAAACAGAAGTTCAGGAACTGTCTTCGTTACAGCCGTCACACCAGGAAACAGATTCCCGCATAATTCTGTACATCAAATATGCACAAAGCAAAATATATCAGTTCGTCCGAGTGAAGAGCCCAGATTCAGACATGTTCTTCATCTTACTGTACTATGCTGCATCGATGGAAGACATCACAATAATGTTTGATATGGGCATTGGGAACATGAAGAGGTTGATCAATGTCAGTAAGATTGCCATGGAATTTGGCCAAGAGAAATGCACAGCTCTTATGGCTCTCCATGGCTACATGGGCTGTGCCACTACAAATAATCAAGTCTTTCAAAGCTTTTCTTTCCCATCCAGAGTTTGTACCTCAAGTAATGAAACTGGAAGATACATGGGACATAGAGGAAGATCTCATTGACAGATTGGACATGATCATGTGTGTGATGTATGGCCGACTGAAGTTGTCAAATGTTGACAATCTGTGTCTGCTTCGCATGAATGAGTTGTGTGCCAAAGAGAGTCTCCTTCCATTAATCAGTGTTGGTATGTCACTTGTGCCACCTTATCGAAGGAGTCTCCAGCAGCATATCAGGAAAGTCAACCACCAAGTAAGGATCTGGAAGAGAGCTCTTGTTCCAAAGCCCAAATTTCAAAAGCGACTGAAGGTCATGGCTGGCAAAGTGTAGGAGAACAATTGGATCCAGTTTGGTTTGAAGGAGACATTCTCCCACAGAATCTAGCTGATGTAGCAGAGATGGAATCAGACAGTACAGACCTCTCTGACAGTGATGAGGACACAGCTGGTGGAATGAGATGTAAGGAAAGTTATTTCGATGACAGTGAAAGTGATAATTAGTAGTTGCCTATTGATTTTTGATGAATACTGTGTGGTGTGTTGTATTCTAGTTTGTTTAATTCAGAGCAGAACCAATGGAATGCAACATTCCATTGCAGTTGTTGTAAGACTGTGTAAGTTGCTTTCCACTTTAGGAGACCCAATGCTTCAACATAATATAGTTTCAGAGAGTCGGGGGGGATGCAGTTGAACCCTACCTGGCCTGTGGCCTAAATGAAGTCATCATATATAGTGTTATTCCATACATATGTATAAGCCATTGATTTTGGGGACTGATGAGTGATTGGTGGTAGGAATGGCTTGCCTTTTGTGCGCGAACTTTTATATGTGTTCTTCTCCTGTCACCTCTTCTTCCTTTCTCGTGTCTCTTGCTAATCCTCCCTACCCCTTGTGGGAGTAAGGGCTGGCTACTGACTGACTGAGTGTATGAGAGTATAATGTCATATGAATATATTGGGTCAAGCTCCCATTGGAGTCATACGATCATAAAAAATATTTGTAAGTTAAATAATTGGGTAACCAGCATGTTGCATCTTGATTGTTGAAAATATCGAACAAACAATTCTCATTATCATATTTGGAGGGGGAGAGGAGATATATCTAAAAAGCAAAGAGTGCCGGTGAAAGGGGGGGGGGGTTACAAAATGGGCAGTTGGGTCGAGAGCATTATGTAAAGCTACCCAAAAGGTAATGGGCTCTATTCAGGTACCAAATGACGAAACTGACCAAAACTATTAAAACAAAAATAATTTGTTCTTGAAGATATTTTGTTAATACAGATTCACACACACACTAATATGAATACGAATATGAGTGAAAACAATATCTTGCTCTCCACGCCTGCAGCAGTGTGCAGGGTGATAATGTATTTAGAATGTATTTACATTGTGATTATATACATTCCTCAAGTATTGTATTTAGTAGTTAATTTTATCTATGTTTACAGTAAAGTATTTGGTACTTATATATATTATTATTTTTTTCGGTAATTAGTATATAACACAATAGAGTGAACAATAGTCATCGTTTACTGCAATGTAAAACATATGGGTATGAAAAGGGTAATTACAGTGTCCATAATAATATAACTTAATATACTGTAGGTATATGGGTACGGTAGTAATATACTTATCTAATAATAAACCAATCTAATAATCGCAATCAATAAACCCAATATCTTATATACCTTTTTCACACCCTTATTATTTTACAGTGTAGATTGTAATTAAACCAACGAAACATTATATTATTATGAAGCGACGCAGGTATCAAGTACGAATGAACAACTTTTGATTTCCACACTCTGCGAATGATATAAGGTTTTCTATTCACTGCTACTCCGGATTCTTTACATTTTATAGCTTCATTTTTATTGGGTATATTTTTCTTTCCGTGTGTGAGTATTCTTGTTTGCTCTCTAATTTAGGCTTTGGGTTTTTATGGAGAGAGAGAGAGAGACTATGCATCCAATTTGTGACCTCTGTATTGATACCTAGTGCACTCATATTTTACATTAGCCTACAATGAGGTACTTTGTCAAAAGCTTTTTGAAACTCTAAGTAAAGAGTGTCTATGGCTTTACTTTGATCATACTCACTCAGCATTTCATGGAAAAATTCCAGCAAATTGGTAAGACATGATCGGTGTTGCTTGAATCCATGTTGGGAATCTGTAATTTAGTTGTGGATTTCCAGGTAGTCAACTATCTTGTCTACTAGCATCCCTTCTAAAACTGTTACTATGATAGAAATCAAGCTAATTGACCGATCATTCTTGGGACACGCATGATCCGCTGTGTTCAGTCTTCAGGGACCTCTCCAGTTTCTAGTGATATAATGAAGATTTCTGCCAAGAAAGGTGCGATTTCATCTCGCACTTCACATACAACTCGAGGAAGAATGCCATCTTGGCCAGATGACTTGAACATATTTAACATATCTATTCTTTTTGCTACTTCCTCTGGGGTACATCTAATTATGCTAAGAACTTCACCCTCACGCACTAATCCTGGACTTGGCATGTCACTGGTATTTTCCTTTGTAAATACCGAGGCAAAATTGTTGTTTAGGGATTTAGCTATATCAGTGTCAGAGGTTCGTAATTGTCCTTTTGGACCCTTTAGAGGTCCAGTGCTACTTTTGAATGGCTTCCTGCTGTTCACATAGCTGAAGAACTCTTTAGGACTCCCTTTGTAGAGGGCTGCAACACTGAGTTCTTCATTCCGCGTTGCCTCCTTTACAAGATATTTAACTCTCCTACACATATTGTTGAAGACTCTAAATCTCTTTGGTCCTGACTTCTTTTGGCCTCTCTGTATGCAACCTTTCTCTTTCTAATTTGAGGCTATGTCACTTGTGAACCATTTTGGTTGAGGTGAGCTTGAATTGTCCCTACCAACAATTCGCTTGAGAGCTCTGGTGGACGCTACTGAACTAGCGCCAGAGCTATGACAGTAGACATCACTATACCCAACACCTAGGATATGTACACTTTATCTCAATTTTTTGTGATTCTACACAATTTTATTATACAGTATACGACTACACTACTGTAAGTGCTTATATAGTATAGTAATAAAGAGAAAGTCCATATGCAGCTGATAATGACTACAAACATAATTATAAGCTGATTAATTATCATAACAAAATTGGTGCAAAAATACCTCCTGACTTTGTATTGTATATATAAGTTAATCATAAATATGGGTGATTTAAAAATATTTAAAACAACAGTATGCATAGACCAAAGTATGTGTCACCTACAGAAATTTCGACTAACTGCTTATAATATAGTATTGTTGAAGGATAGGGAGGGTGGATAGGTCCGCGGTGTCGCCAATCCCACAATGCACCACGGTAAACATTGTGTTCAGCGCCTCTATCGGCCATTGTAGGCATTTATTGGTAGGGAAAATTGGTAAGATTAGTAGGAACGAATGTAGCTTGTCGATTCATAAACAGCTCTTTGAATAAGCAACAAATCGAGAGAGAGAGAAAAAAAAGAGAGAGAGAGAAAGATATATATATATATATATATATATATATATATATAGAGAGAGAGAGAGAGAGAGAAAGAGACAGAGAGAGAGAGAGAGTACAAAGGAGTACAAAAACATACAAAGGAAGTCAAGGAACAACAGACCTAGCGACCCCTCGATAGGATGCTTGACCTCCAAATCACTGTTGTTCAAAGTGTCCAGCAGTGGTTCAGAGTGGGTAAGGGACAATTGGAAAGGGAAGAACTGCCTTAAGACCAATGTCCTTGGCAAATGTTAGTAGGGAACAATTTGGGTAAATAACATAACACAGCTACAAGTGATCCTCGATGTATCTGAGAATAAAAAGTAATTCATTTACAAATGCAATCAGTCGCAGGTTTAAGGCGAGGTGCTTGTCTAGGCGTTCTTGAAAGGAATCAACGGAGCTGCAGTCTATAACATCTCGAGGAAGCAAATTCCATAAGTTCACAATTCGATTGAAGAAATTCTTAGACTCGTGCGAGTTAAAAGATTTACCTAATAATTATTCAACCATTTCCCCGTGTGTAGTTTGATTGGTTAATCGTAAAGTACTTATTACAGTTCATATTATCGATGCCTTTGATGATTTTGAAGAATTGAATTAGATCACCTTTTAATCTGCGCTGGGTTAAAGGAAATATACTCAATTCTCTAAGACACTCCTCGCATGGTTTGTTTCTTAGATTAGGTATCATTTTGGTAACTCTACGTTGAACTCGTTCAAGTTTATCAATATCTTTTTGGTAGTAGGGGGAACAGGATTGAACGCCAATATTCCAGAAGAGGACGGACTAGGCAATTGTAAAGTGTGAGGATTACATGTTTGGATTTATGCTCGAATGACTTGCCTATAAAGCCAATTAATATATTTTATTTGAAAGAGAGAGAGAGAGAGAGATAACACAATATAAAGACCTTTCGTGCCATTTAGGTGTCGATTATTTCCTGGCGTGCGATAGCTAGCCTGTAATTCTAAGGAGAACCGAAGGAATGTTTCTGCCGAAAAATGTACAAATTTATCTTGAAGGTGTGTGTTTTTAAAGCTTAATGGAGGTCTAGCGGGGTTACTATAAAATAGATATATACATATATAAAGAGACCAAATAATAACCACTAGCCCCTTAAGTTCCATAAGAATTAAACGACCTGACATAATCTACCTTCGATCCGGTTTCCGATTCCAATGTGATTCTGGCTAATTTTGAACGATTTTACTGGGAAGGATCTGTGGGAATAAAAAAGGTAAACATGATATCAATTATTCCTTTTGATTCGGCCAGGCCTTTCTGAACTTCCAAAAAATCGTATAATGATAGCCAGGATGAAATGGAAGATGTGTCCTCAATCTGAAGGGGTTAAGTGTAGGATTGCCCCCACAGAAACCCCAACCTACCCACAGAACAGAGCTTAAATTATCCACTTAGGTAAATATTAAATAACTTTTCTGGAAATGTTCTAACTTCACACAAGGAAAAACGGTGAGTGAAAAAAGCACACACACACACACACAAACACACACACACACACACACACATACACACACACACACACACACATACACACAACACTACACACATGATAAAATAAAATATAACCCCCCCCCTAACATACACACCATTACACACATTATAAACACACACACACACACACCGCTACATATATCGTAAACAACACACACCACTACATACATTATAAACACACACACACACAAAAACCACTGCACACATTATAAACAACACACACACCACTACATACATTATAAAACATCATATAAACACACACAGACACAGACACATACACACACACACACACACACACACACACACACACCACTACACACATTATAAAACAACATAGAAAATTCCAGCAACTCGTCGATTTACTCCCGTCTAACTTAAAGGTCAACCTCCACTACCACTACATCTATCTATCTATTTATCTGTCTATCTATCTATCTGTCAACCTTTACTACCAATACATCTATCTATCTATCTATATATATCTGTCAGCCTCCACTACCAATACATCTATCAATCTATCTATCTATATATCTCTGTCAGCCTCCACTACCAATTTTTTTTTTTTTTTTTTTTTTTTTTTTTTCCAACTTACTTCCTCTCGGGCATAGGCTGAGAGCCTTAACATTCACCGCTTTACAATGAACAGTGAAGCCCATGAGGTCTTGTTCCAGTCTAGGGAGTGAGACATGTGAAGCACGTAGAGTACAACGAGCACCTGTCATCTTGCCTTCACATGAGGCACGGTGCTCACTCATGGCCCGAAACGACCCCATCTCTGAAGCCACCTCGTTCCTGTGCTTCACTGTCTCACCCCCTACACTCGGACTCTCACACTTACACACACACAACGCCACCTGTTGAGCAGATAACTCACCAGGCATTGCACCCCTATAGCATATTTTGAATATGGGAATATTCATACAGTGCTATTCAATCAGGGAACAATGAGGGTATTTTATTGACGTTTCGGTGGGCTTGAGGTAATGCACTGATACCAGGTACAGCACAAATTCCATCCCAATAATATCTTCCCATTGATACATCGGGATTTGAACCCGGGACCTTTGGATTACCAGGCCAGTGGCAAGACCACTCCACCACACCTCCCCAATACATCTATCAATCTATCTATCTATATATCTCTGTCAGCCTCCACTACCAATACATCTATCAATCTATCTATCTATATATCTCTGTCAGCCTCCACTACCATTACATCTATCAATCTATCTATCTATATATCTCTGTCAGCCTCCACTACTAATACATCTATCAATCTATCTATCTATATCTCTGTCAGCCTCCACTACCAATACATCTATCAATCTATCTATCTATATATCTCTGTCAGCCTCCACTACCAATACATCTATCAATCTATCTATCTATATATCTCTGTCAGCCTCCACTACCAATACATCTATCAATCTATATATCTATATATCTCTGTCAGCCTCCACTACCAATACATCTATCAATCTATCTATCTATATATCTCTGTCAGCCTCCACTACCAATACATCTATCAATCTATCTATCTATATATCTCTGTCAGCCTCCACTACCAATACATCTATCAATCTATCTATCTATATATCCATCAACCTCTACTACCAATGCATCTCTCTATCCATCTATCTATTTATCTGTCTATCTATCTATCTATCTATCTATCTATATATCTATCTATCTAACTATCTATCTATCTGCATGTGCAAAGAGGCAAATTATTGGGAGTTATCAACACCAAAGATGTTTGTTTGGCATTATCTGAGCTAAATTGGGTCATTGGCCATGATAACATTCATTCTAATCATGTGAAGTTTTGTTCTGAAAGCGCGGTAAGACTAATTGCTAAAATGTTTTCATCATTTATTGCACATGGACATTTGCCTGATGAGATGACGTCCGGACTTATTTTGCCCCTTATTAAAGATAAATATAAAGATCAAAGCTCCTTGGATAATTATAGACCTATTATATCATCGCCAGTGTTCTTAAAATTATTTGAATATTGCTTAAAATATAAAATTTTGCATTATGTGAACTTTAATGAGAGGCAGCATGGGTTTAGGGCTAATCACTCTACATCCTCAGCGTGCTTGATTTTTAAAGAAACAATTTTAAGATACAGATTAGAAGACTCAAATGTTTATACAGCTTTCATTGATTTTAAAAAAGCTTTTGATAAAGTTAATCATTTCACATTAATAAGTAAACTTATTGAAGCAGGTATTCCACACTTTTATGCGAACATAATATTATATCTTTATAGAAATCAACTGGTTGCTACTAAGCATAAAGACTTAATATCAAAACCCTGGAAAATAATGAATGGAGTAATGTCTCCGATATTATTTAATCTTTATATAGATAAGCTGATTGAAAAAGTGTCTAAATGTAAAAAGGGGTGCACACTAGGAAATATATCAAGTAATATTAGTGCTTACGCTGACGATATTGTTGTATTAGCACCATCGTCATCGGGATTACAGTTTTTACTAAATATGCTTGGAAATGAAGCAAAAGAAATTGATATTGACATTAATATTAATAAATCATCATGCATGTATTTCAAAGACAATAAAGATAAAAACTTAAAGCCAAAGTTGATGCTATGTGGAGAGATTTTGAATGTTGTTAATGAACAAAAGTATCTAGGGTTTATAATAGATGATAATTTAAATAATGACAAAGACGTAATTAGGTGTCGTAACAAGTTTTATAATGAATTTAATTGTATTTTACGTAAATTTGCTAATGTTAATGTTAGGGTTTTTACTCAGTTGTTCCAAAGTTACTGCTCAAGTTGTTATGGTTCTGAATTATGGTTTTATAACAAAAAGTGCAAACTTCCTCTTAAGCAATTTGCAATTGGTTACCACAAAGCAATAAAGAAAATGCTGAAATTAAAATATTGGGAAAGTAATCATCATGCATGTGAATTGGTTGGACTAATGACATTTAATCATTTAATGAATTGGTAAAAATTAGATTTGCTCACAAATGTCTCCTAAAACCTTGCAAGTTTTTACAGAAATGTTTATTTAACCTTGATGAATACCTATCGTTAGGAAAGGAAGTTAACCATATCCTATTACATGAATATGACGTATCAGATTTGAAAACTAATGATATAAATGCTATCAAGTCAAGAATTATGTTTGTACAAAACCATGAACCTAGAATGCGGTAATGTATGAGGTTACTGTTATCTCTATTGTATATATGTAAAAAGTTAATTGTGTTGCCTTTTATGAAATAAAGATTTGAGTCTGAATCTATCTGTATATATGTAAAATGTTACCATGTAACCTTTTATGAAATAAAGAATTAACTAACTAACTAACTATCTATCTATCCATCTATCTATCTATATAATTATGTATATCTATATATCTGTTAACTTTCACTACCAGTACATTAATCTATCTATCTTTGTCAACATCTACTACCAGTACATCTATCTATCTATCTACCTCTACTACCAGTACATCTATATATCTATCTATCTACCTCTACTACCAATACATCTATTTGTCAGCCTCCAGTACCAATACATTTATCTATCTACAGCCCATGCATCTATCTCTGTAAAGCCTCAGTCACATGAGCCAGTTTATCAGCGCCTTGTATCGGAGTCTAGAATCTGCTACAAGTTGTCATAATATTTTGGATGTCTTTTGTTGCATATTCTTATAATGAATAAACATATCTGTGTCAGAATAAAAGGTCTAAGATACAAAATAGTCATGTTGAAAGCGAAAAATTTCAGATAATAGACTAGATTTAACCCTTTCAAGAACTGATTACGCATTCCTTTTCTGTTTTCTAGCTATTATTAGACGATTTTATTCAGATTAGGAAGGGTATATGGAGGTCAGAGGGATAATTGAGATGGGCTTTACCCTTATACATTCCCACATATCTTTCATAAACTATAATAAATGGTTACAATTATGAAATACAAATAAATTACCCAAATACTGAAAACGAGACTGTAAAATGATTGCTGGGGCCAGAACCTGCTACAGATGACCGGATACACTAGGCGGCCTTGTGACTCCGCTGTGACTTTACCACCGGATGTATTGGAGTCACAATGATTGCTGGGGCCAGAACCTGCTACAGATGACCGGATACACTAGGCGGCCTTGTGACTCCGCTGTGACTTTACCACCGGATGTATTGGAGTCACAATGATTGCTGGGGCCAGAACCTGCTACAGATGACCGGATACACTAGGCGGCCTTGTGACTCCGCTGTGACTTTACCACCGGATGTATTGGAGTCACAATGATGGCTGGGGCCAGAACCTGCTACAGATGACCGGATACACTAGGCGGCCTTGTGACTCCGCTGTGACTTTACCACCGGATGTATTGGAGTCACAATGATTGCTGGGGCCAGAACCTGCTACAGATGACCGGATACACTAGGCGGCCTTGTGACTCCGCTGTGACTTTACCACCGGATGTATTGGAGTCACAATGATTGCTGGGGCCAGAACCTGCTACAGATGACCGGATACACTAGGCGGCCTTGTGACTCCGCTGTGACTTTACCACCGGATGTATTGGAGTCACAATGATTGCTGGGGCCAGAACCTGCTACAGATGACCGGATACACTAGGCGGCCTTGTGACTCCGCTGTGACTTTACCACCGGATGTATTGGAGTCACAATGATTGCTGGGACCAGAACCTGCTACAGATGACCGGATACACTAGGCGGCCTTGTGACTCCGCTGTGACTTTACCACCGGATGTATTGGAGTCACAATGATTGCTGGGGCCAGAACCTGCTACAGATGACCGGATACACTAGGCGGCCTTGTGACTCCGCTGTGACTTTACCACCGGATGTATTGGAGTCACAATGATTGCTGGGGCCAGAACCTGCTACAGATGACCGGATACACTAGGCGGCCTTGTGACTCCGCTGTGACTTTACCACCGGATGTATTGGAGTCACAATGATTGCTGGGGCCAGAACCTGCTACAGATGACCGGATACACTAGGCGGCCTTGTGACTCCGCTGTGACTTTACCACCGGATGTATTGGAGTCACAATGATTGCTGGGGCCAGAACCTGCTACAGATGACCGGATACACTAGGCGGCCTTGTGACTCCGCTGTGACTTTACCACCGGATGTATTGGAGTCACAATGATTGCTGGGGCCAGAACCTGCTACAGATGACCGGATACACTAGGCGGCCTTGTGACTCCGCTGTGACTTTAGCACCGGATGTATTGGAGTCACAATGATTGCTGGGGCCAGAACCTGCTACAGATGACCAGATACACTAGGCGGCCTTGTGACTCCGCTGTGACTTTACCACCGGATGTATTGGAGCCACAATGATTGCTGGGGCCAGAACCTGCTACAGATGACCGGATACACTAGGTGGCCTTGTGACTCCGCTGTGACTTTACCACCGGATGTATTGGAGTCACAATGATTGCTGGGGCCAGAACCTGCTACAGATGACCAGATACACTAGGCGGCCTTGTGACTCCGCTGTGACTTTACCACCGGATGTATTGGAGTCACAATGATTGCTGGGACCAGAACCTGCTACAGATGACCGGATACACTAGGCGGCCTTGTGACTCCGCTGTGACTTTACCACCGGATGTATTGGAGTCACAATGATTGCTGGGGCCAGAACCTGCTACAGATGACCGGATACACTAGGCGGCCTTGTGACTCCGCTGTGACTTTACCACCGGATGTATTGGAGTCATAATGATTGCTGGGGCCAGAACCTGCTACAGATGACCGGATACACTAGGCGGCCTTGTGACTCCGCTGTGACTTTACCACCGGATGTATTGGAGTCACAATGATTGCTGGGCCAGAACCTGCTACAGATGACCGGATACACTAGGCGGCCTTGTGACTCCGCTGTGACTTTACCACCGGATGTATTGGAGTCACAATGATTGCTGGGGCCAGAACCTGCTACAGATGACCGGATACACTAGGCGGCCTTGTGACTCCGCTGTGACTTTAGCACCGGATGTATTGGAGTCACAATGATTGCTGGGGCCAGAACCTGCTACAGATGACCAGATACACTAGGCGACCTTGTGACTCCGCTGTGACTTTACCACCGGATGTATTGGAGTCACAATGATTGCTGGGGCCAGAACCTGCTACAGATGACCGGATACACTAGGCGGCCTTGTGACTCCGCTGTGACTTTACCACCGGATGTATTGGAGTCACAATGATTGCTGGGGCCAGAACCTGCTACAGATGACCGGATACACTAGGCGGCCTTGTGACTCCGCTGTGACTTTACCACCGGATGTATTGGAGTCACAATGATTGCTGGGGCCAGAACCTGCTACAGATGACCGGATACACTAGGCGGCCTTGTGACTCCGCTGTGACTTTACCACCGGATGTATTGGAGTCACAATGATTGCTGGGGCCAGAACCTGCTACAGATGACCGATACACTAGGCGGCCTTGTGACTCCGCTGTGACTTTACCACCGGATGTATTGGAGTCACAATGATTGCTGGGGCCAGAACCTGCTACAGATGACCGGATACACTAGGCGGCCTTGTGACTCCGCTGTGAATTTACCACCGGATGTATTGGAGTCACAATGATTGCTGGGGCCAGAACCTACTACAGATGACCGGATACACTAGGCGGCCTTGTGACTCCGCTGTGACTTTACCACCGGATGTATTGGAGTCACAATCAATAATACTCAAGAAAAGTCGGTTAAGGGGAGATGGCCCGGTTTTCTCGACCACTTTCTCCTTCGTGTGTAGCCCCTTTAGTTTTGAGATTTTAAGACATTCGGCCCATTAGTTTGACAATTTTAACACCATTCGCCCCATTTCGTTGTCAATTTTAAGACCTTTCGTGCCATTTGGGAGTCTATTTTCCCTGGCGAGCGATAACGAGCCTGTAATTTTAAGAGGAACCGGCCATGTGACTGGACATTTTTCTACCGAAAAATGTACAAATTTATCTTGAATTGGGGTCTAGGTGGTGTTTTTTTTTTAAGAGTTTACGGATGGTGGCAAAATCTGTAGGTGGGGTGGTGGTTTCATGAAACAGTGAAATATTGTTTGACATGACTTGGTGTAATTCTGATTAAATTGTCGAACACGACTTCATTTATGCGTTCGGCGGATGCTGTGGGGTAGGCAGTCTGTGTACATTTGCATGATTTATGCAAGGTGTCATCAAAGTCCCCTGTGAACGAAATGCCGTAAAGTTTATCTAAGGCTGGACGCGAACCATTGATGGTTGCAAAGTGGTGATGATTAATTTTTTAGATCCTCCCATGGTGTCTCAGTAGTCACGGTCCCGGTTAAACGAGAATAAGTTCGGAATCCTATGTTAGAGAGCAAGATGGAGGTACGTTTAGCTTCGGGATAATTCAGGGTGATGGTAGGCATGACCATTTCTAGGTATGTCGCGATGTCCATAGTTTCTGGGCAGAAGGCCGTAATGGAGGGTTTTGGTCCTTCCTCTGACATTTTGAATTATTTTTACTTGACGGGGTAACTAGTGGCTTCCTAATTCGTTTTTACGCGCTCCTTTACCTCTAGCCTCGCAGACACCGCTGCCACCAATAAGATACCAGCCCTTGTTAATAGATGTGGAGTGAAGGCTGCGTAATCTACCGTGTGTATGGGTGTCTTAACTGCTAAAGGGAGAAGTATTGGAGTGAGTAGTCGAATAAGGTTTTCACACATTTATTGTAATTACGGTGATTGAAGATATAGGGCACAAGAGTCCCAACATGACACAAGAATAAATATCAGGCAGTTTATTTACCTGGGGTTCACCTTAACTCTCTCGGTCATTTAGCACGCGATCGCGTCATATCGACATATGCCCAAGAGTGTGTTTATGACGCAATCGCGTCATAAATCCAACTTATAGAAATTCGGGAAAAATAAGTTTATGACTCAATTGCGTCATATTTTTGGCTGGTAAGTTAGGTAAGTTACATCTCCTTGTGGGGCTTTGACGCAACCCTGTAGCATGATTTGACGCAATTTTACCCCCATTGTAAGCCCAGCCGCCATATTGCATGAGGGCTGTCCATGCAAACTTTGTAACTTATGGGTGACTGGGAAAGTTAAGGAGGTTACCCGTAGCAAGATCAAATGGTAGCAAGTAGGTATTCACTTTATTTTATATACCTGTACAAATCAGAACTAGGACAATAATATATACATGACATGCATAGAATTAGACGAAGAAGATGTATTTTAAATAATCAGGAATGATGCTCGTGTGTGGTTAGAATGAATGGGGATTTCTAGCTGGACTCGAAGAAGATACAAGATAAGGCAGAGTTTAGCTATCTATGAGTAGGCAGTGGCTAGATGACTGAGCGGTCATTCTGGCATGTGACAATCTACTCATAAGATGGCGATATTAATTTTGATATTGTACTGAAGGTTTGACTTAGAATTATGACTAATCGAATGCAAGTTACATTAAGAGAGGGTCTGATATACAGACCACGGATAATCTCAGTAGTGAGGCTGACCGAGATAAGAAAGTACTTTTACGTCCAACAATGAATGGCTTCGGCAGTGAAACTGACTGAGGAACCAGGAGATATTGAATACTCTTATTTCTAACACACTGTGACTTGGGCTTACAGAGCACCTAGGGAGGTCATTGACACTCAGCTCAGGAGGAAAGGTGAGATATTTTTCCTAACCTGGTCTGAGTACATGTTCACTCCTTAGGTCTTACTAGGTCTGGGTTGGATAAATGGAAAAAGGGCGCCCTTGGCCCTTCCTAGCAGAGACATATGTCCTTGTCGCTCCGATGATGGGGGGAGGGGGGATAACAATGGTAGGGCCTTCAGTATTTGTTTACGTATCCCCTCCCATGTCCACTCTACATGGTGATGCTCCTTCCTGATTGGCGGGGTTGACCTGGCCGTCGGCCAACCCTGGGTCGACTGGTGGTGGTGATGTCACTTCTGTAGATATGGGGCCGTGTAACCGCCCGCTGGCTCTCCAAGAAGTAGTTCCGGCTAGGTGATGGTGGGGGGTTGGTACACCTGTCTTCGGGGAGCCTTTTCTATATTTCCCCCGTTCTGCTTGAGAGAGAACGGTTGAAGGACGGGCTTCGTTGTTATGCGGCCCCAATGGTCAACGATGCCTATGGTGATTCTGGTGCCGTACGGGGTTGGATTTGGGTTGAGCCTGTCGTCTGTGCCCCTGGCTGTAGGTGTGTGTCCGGTTCTGGTGTGGAGATCGGCTGGGGTCGCCCTGGTATTTCCCGAGGTGTGCGGGTTGCTGGTTACCCTGGGTAGCTTCATTTTCCCCTGTATAACAAATATATAATAATAAAAGGATATACAAATAAATACAAATCTCCCCTAAATATCAGAACGTTATGTAAACGGAAATTCAGTCAATGCCTCAACCAACATGACGCTAAATTAGAATAGGACTTTATTGGCCAAACCAACAACGACGACGACAACGACAATGAACACTATACATACACTATACAATGAACACTATACATACACTATACATACACTATACAATGAACACTATACATACACTATACATACACTATACAATGAACACTATACATACACTATACATACACTATACAATGAACACTATACAGTACATACACTATACATACACTATACAATGAACACTATACATACACTATACATACACTATACAATGAACACTATACATACACTATACATACACTATACAATGAACACTATACATACACTATACATACACTATACAATGAACACTATACATACACTATACATACACTATACAATGAACACTATACATACACTATACATACACTATACAATGAACACTATACATACACTATACATACACTATACAATGAACACTATACATACACTATACATACACTATACAATGAACACTATACATACACTATACATACACTATACAATGAACACTATACATACACTATACATACACTATACAATGAACACTATACATACACTATACATACACTATACAATGAACACTATACATACACTATACATACACTATACAATGAACACTATACATACACTATACATACACTATACAATGATAACTACATATACACTATACATACACTATACAATGAACACTATACATACACTATACAATGAACACTATACATACACTATACATACACTATACAATGAACACTATACATACACTATACATACACTATACAATGAACACTATACATACACTATACATACACTATACAATGAACACTATACATACACTATACAATGAACACTATACATACACTATACATACACTATACAATGATAACTACATATACACTATACATACACTATACAATGAACATTACACATACACTATACATACACTATACAATGATAACTACATAAATTATACACTATACATACACTATACAATGAATACTATACATACACTATACAATGATAACTACATAAATTATACACTATACATACACTATACAATGAATACTATACATACACTATACAATGATAACTACATATATTATACACTATACATACACTATACAATGAATACTATACATACACTATACAATGAACACTACATATACACTATACATACACTATACAATGAACACTATACATACACTATACATACACTATACAATGATAACTACATATACACTATACATACACTATACAATGAACATTACACATACACTATACATACACTATACAATTATAACTACATAAATTATACATTATACATACACTATACAATGAATACTATACATACACTATACAATGAACACTACATATACACTATACATACACTATACAATGAATACTACACATACGCTATACATACACTATACAATGAACACTATACAATTAGCACTATACATACACTTGAGTTATTTGATGGCACTTAACCTTACATGGAAGTTTTTTTTATAATTATTTTGTTTTTAATATTTGTAATAGACGTGGAGAGAGAGAGAGAGAGAGACTGGGGGTAGGGGGCAGAGAGAAGTATGAGACATACAGTACAGAGAACATTCCAGGAAGAGAGGGAGAGAGAGACAGAGGGAGAGACTAGGAGGAGAGAGCAGAGAGAAGTATGAGACATATATATACAGAGAGACCATTCCAGGAAGAGAGAGAGAGAGAGAGAGAGAGATGGGGAGGGGGGGAGGAAAGTAGACCTGCCTCGTTTTCTATGGCCGTGGAGGAGGTCTATATCTTGTGAGACTGTTCGTTCTCTGTCATGCAGTACCCCTCCCTCCCCCCTTCATAGACTGCAGAGACAGGCTCTCTCACACAGACTATACAAACACGCCCCTACCCCCCCACCATTCCTCACTTACTTGATATATTCCTCCAATACATTTACAGACAAGCACTATCATATGTTATACAAGCCGAGTTATGACTTCTTCTATATTAATGTTAACCCATACAGTACCGGTGACGTCCTTCCCATTATATTCTGGCAGATATTAGACGATATTATTCAGCTTAGGAAGGACATCTACACATTAAAAGATTACAGAGTATCTCAATTAATCCTTATAGCTACCGTATAGCCTTTCTAAGCTTCATAAAATTGTCTAAATATAGCTGAAATATTATGAAAATGACATTGCTGGTACTGCAAGGGTTAATGGCGGTACAATTACGATGTTGTCATTGGTTCCATTTCATCTCAACCAGTAGACCATTTCAACCAGTAGCTCTCAACCAGTGCCAAATTAACCCAGACCAACCAAACTAGTGCCAAAATATAGTACTAACCTAACCTAACCTAACCTAACCGTATTGGTTGATTTGGTACTGGTTGAGAGCTACTGGTTGAAATGGTCTACTGGTTGAGTTGACCGGTCACCGTTGTCATTTAATCCCTTGTTTTTACGGTTACAGGATAGGCAGCAGTATTGTCAACATAATACTGTGATATTAACAGTCACAAACATAATGTAGCCATTCATATTACCATACCTTGTTCCAAATAGGTAGACCAGAACTCGTGACTCCTATTGTACCCTCTGTAACTCAAATATGGTTATATGAAATGGGCTATAAATGTCCACACCTATTCCCTGGCTGACCCTTCTCAAATGGTAGAAATATTAGCTCCATTACTATAGTCGTTTGTGAGTTGTAGAGGTTTATGTTCAAGAGTTTTGGTCTACTTTTTTGGAACCGGGTATATAAGAACATAAGAACATAAGAAAATGGGAGTCTGCAGAAAGCCGATTGGCCTAAGCAAGGCAGATCCCTGTCCCACACAACCACAATTTCAAAGCCCAATTATAGGCTCAACACTCTAATACCCTGAGGATCATCTTACCAAAACGGTTAGAGATTAACGCAGGATTACAGGGTCTGCAGAGCGCTGATTGGCCCAACCCGGCTGATCCCCCTTCACACCCAACCCTTCTCATCCATATGCTTATCCAATTTTATCTTAAAGCTCCGTACCGTTTTTAATCCCACTATTGGGTCGTCTCCTACACGAAGCAGTCCGCGGCCATGGATCAAAAAACGCCATCCGAGAAGAAGCAGCAGTGACATAAATCATCCAACGCCAAGAAAAAAACAGAGGCAACCGAGGACCACCAGCGATAAGGACCGAAGACAGCGAGGACCGAGGACAGCCATGAACATAAATGTAGATCCGACAAGAACCAAAAATATTATTAAAGAGCGTTCCGTGAGTTCTAAAATAACAAATTTAAAGGTTTTCTATGCAAACGCTCGTAGCATACGCAATACATTTTCAGATTTAGAGGAGCTAGTGTTTACAGAAAATTATGATGTGATTGGCATAACAGAATCTTGGCTCAATACAGAAGATAGAGACTTTTTAGCAGAGTATTCACTTCCCGGTTATGTAATGTTTCAGAAAAGCCGAATAAATCGAAATGGAGGTGGCGTTTTACTTTATATCAAAGAAAGTCTTAACCCTACCCTCTTGTCAAAACCTCAAATTGTGAACGTCGACGCATCTTTTGTACTAATAACGAATAATAAAGGTACCAAAATAATACTTGCATTAATATACAGACCTCCAGCTCAATCAGTGCAAACTGACCGAGAAATTTACGAACAAATTGCAGATGTAAGTAACTCACAAGATACCGTAATTTTTGGTGACTTTAATTTACCTGTGACCCAGTGGGGCGATACTCTTACTTCACACTCCGGACATGACTTGTATACGAACTTGCAAGAGAGTTCGCTTTATCAATTTGTTGGAACGCCGACCCGTGGTAATAACGTTCTTGACATTGTTTTTGCAACAAAAGAAGAATTAATAGAGAATTTGAATGTTGGTGATGAATTCAGTAACAGCGACCATCGTACGATAACTTTCACTTTAAAGTTTACTAGTAACGAACCAAATAGTAGCATCGAAAAAGTCCCTAATTTCAAGAAAGCAAACTTCCATAAACTTAGAGCTATGTTTAAAGAAACTGACTGGAGCTTTTTAATTCACAATAACGACATAAATACATCTTGGAAGTTATTCGAAGCCACTTACCTAAAAGCAGTGCAAGACTGCATACCATCGAAAACTCGGCGTCCAGGCCATAATAATAAGTCCAAATGGTGGAATAAAGATATTTCAAACTGCCTGCTTGCTAAAAAATTTGCTAATGATAGATTAAAATCCTTACAAAATGACGAAGAACGGCTGAAATTTGTAGAGCTACGACGCAAAGCCAAAAAGTTAATTAAGCAAAGTAAAAAGACCTTAGAGTTACATATTGCGAATCAAAGTAAAACAAACCCGAAAGAATTCTATAGTTATATCAGAAAGAAAAAAGTCGTTACTTCAACTGTTGGACCGTTAGTCGATGAAAATGGAGAATACACCAAAGACGAAGAACAAATGAGTAATGCCCTCAATACCTTCTTTGCATCAGTTTTTACAACAGAAGACCTCAGTGATATCCCTACACCATCGCCGATTCAGATTGATAATTCAGATGTTCTAAGCAATATCACCGTTACAGAGAGAGAAGTATTGAATTGTTTAGATAAACTCAAGGTAAATAAAACGCCTGGACCTGATACAATCTCGCCTAGAGTTCTAAAGGAAGCTAAGGATGAGCTCTCTAAACCACTGACATTACTATTCAATAAATCCTTGCAGTCTGGAACTATGCCCGATCAGTGGAAGCTAGCCAACGTAACACCGATATTCAAAAAAGGCAGCAAATCCCTACCCAGTAACTATCGTCCAATTAGCTTAACCTCAGTTGTATGTAAAATGCTAGAAACGGTCATACGAGACAGACTCGTAAATCACTTAGAGGAAAATAACATACTTAAAGATACTCAACACGGCTTTCGTAAAAAACGTTCCTGTTTAACAAACCTCTTAGACTTCTTCCACGATATCCTCAACCTCTACGATGAGAGTAAAGCTGTAGATATTATATACCTTGATTTTCAAAAGGCCTTTGACAAAGTTCCCCACAAACGTTTACTTCTAAAACTAAAAGCGCATGGAATACAAGACGGTGTGTTGAAATGGATAGAAAATTGGCTCAGCGACAGAAAGCAAAGAGTAGTCATAAACGGTAAGGCATCAAAATGGACCAATGTAAGTAGCGGGGTACCCCAGGGATCGGTACTAGGACCAATTCTCTTTCTAATTTACATCAACGACATAGATGAGGGTCTCACCTGTACAATCTCAAAATTTGCTGACGATACAAAAATTGCAAATAGCGTACTCTCAAAAGAACAAGTTGACGATATACAACACAATCTAGATAAATTGTCATGTTGGGCCCAAATTTGGCAAATGAGTTTCAATGCGGATAAATGTAAAGTACTACATATCGGATACCTAAATGAGAAAGCAAACTATTCGATGAATGGCACTCAGCTTAAGAATGTAAACAGAGAAACCGATCTGGGAGTAACAATATCGAGTAACCTAAAACCGAGTCAACAATGTTCAGAAGTTGTTAAGAAGGCAAACAAAATAATTGGCTTTATAGGCAGGTCATTTGAGCATAAATCCAAAGAAGTTATCCTAACCCTTTACAATTCATTAGTCCGCCCTCTTCTGGAATACTGCGTTCAATCCTGGTGCCCTTATTACCAAAAAGATATAAACAAGCTAGAACGAGTTCAACGTAGAGTTACCAAAATGATACCTAGCCTAAAGAACAAACCATACGAAGAGCGAAGAGCGTCTTAGAGAATTAAATCTATTTCCTTTAACCCAGCGCAGATTAAGAGGTGACTTAATTCAAGTGTTCAAAATCATCAAAGGCATCGACAATATGAACTGTAGTAAGTACTTCACTATCGACCAATCTAATTACACGCGGGGAAACGGTTGCAAAATTATTGGTAAATCTTTTAACTCACACGAATCTAAGAATTTCTTCTTCAATCGAGTTGTCAACTTGTGGAATGGGCTTCCCCGAAACGTTATAGACTGCATCACCGTTGATTCATATAAACTCCGCCTAGACAAATATCTCGCATCAAACCCGCGACTGACTGCGTTTGTAAATGAATAACTTTATTTTATCCCCCCCTCAGTTACTAACCCATCTGTCCCATACTAACTTCCTAATCCTGCCACAGACATTAGTTCCAGGGCAGTAATTCCCTTTCCAATGTTCCCTTACCCACTCTAAACCACTGTTTGGACACTTGATCCTCAGTGTTTTGGAGGACAAGCAACCTAGAAGGGTCACTAGATCTGTTGTTGCTTGATTTCCTTTGTACTCCTTTGTATAGCACTTGGTAGTCCATTCCACCCATCTACAACTCTGTTAACAGGTTTTTCACAATACGTAGACGGAGGTCTTTTTTTAAAAAAAAAATCTCTCCGTCGCTATGGCCGAAAACAACTACAGTAAGACACTCTGCACTAAATGATGTCATAAAACGGGCCCTGCAGAGTGCTAACCGTGCATCAATCCTCGAACCACATGGACTTCACAGAGAAGACGGCAAACGGCCAGATGGGATGACCACTTTCCCTTACAAGAATGGCCGGTGCCTCGTGTGGGATGCCACATGTGTTGACACTTTCTCCACAACCAACATCGCCAGAAACGCCGACGAAGCAGGTGAAGCCGCCCGGATTGCAGAAAATAAAAAGCGAGAAAAATATCAAGCCATCGCCAGAAATCATCAGTTCGAGCCCCTGGCATTCGAAACTTCAGGAGTCTTCGGCCCTACCACCCTTAAGATGGTGAATGAAATAGGCCGTAAATCAGAGAAGTTTCAGGAGAACCCCGGGAAACCCTCTGGCTCAAGCAAAGACTAGGGATGGCTATCCTCCGGGGCAATGCCACCAGCGTCATGAGCTCAGTTCGACAGGACTGGGTCATACCACTGTGTGAGGCCCGGGCAGGAGTGGTGTATCCGTAGTCTTTCCACAGTAGGGTAAAACAAAACATAAACTTTATTTGTATGTAACATGTGTGATGCACATAAATAAAAGGGGGATGTGTCGGATGGTTGAAAGCCACAGTTGCTCGCGCGTTTGGGGCTAGCAACACGTATTATGAAAAACATGTATCCTCCTTCATTCACTGTCCCCCCCTTCACTCACTCAACCCCACAATTTGCCGGAGGATAACAGGTTTTTCACAATACGTAGACGGAGGTCTTTAAAAAAAAAAAAAAAAAAAAAACTCTGTTACCAAACCAATATTTGCCTATATCTTTTCTGAAATGAAATTTATGTAATTTGAAACCATTGGTACGAGTTATTTCGCGATCACTGAGCTTTAGTACATTTGTCATGTCCCCTTTGTTAATCCCACTAACCCACTTGAACACCTCTATCATGTCCCCTCTAACTCTGCGTCTCTCTAACGAATGTAAGCCTAATTTCTTCAACCTTTCTTTATACGGAAGATTTCTAATATTATGGATCATTTTTGTCATTCTACGTTGTACTCTCTCCAATGAATCTATGTCCATTCTGCAATAAGGACACCAAAATTGAACAGCATAATCCATATGGGGTCTCACTAATGACAAGTAAAGTTTTAAGATAACATCAGCAGTTCTGTTACTCACACTCCGTATAGTTCTGTACTGTCTTATTACCGTAACTGAAGGGGAGACAGACCGTTTGTTTGGTCATTCATTCCTTTATTTCTTAGTTTCCTCACTATACCTCCATCAAGCTTAAAACAAAACACCCTAGTCCCCCCTTCAAGATAAATTTGTACATTTTTCGATAGAAAAATGTCCCAACCGAAGGCTGGTTTCTCTTAAAATTTCAGGCTCGCTATCGCTCGGCAGGATAAAATCGATAACTACATAGCACGGAAGGTCATAAAATTGACAAAGAAATGGGGCGAAAGGTATTAAAATCACCAAACTAATGGGCCGAACGTCTTAGTCTCAAAACTAATGGGGCTAAACATGAGGAAGAAGGGGGTCCAGAAAAACGGTGTGCCTCCCCTTAAAGGTAACACAATTAATAAACCGTAATATTGAACGCGGTTCTCAAACGCCGTAGTTTGTTGTTAATTTGATGTTTTACTTTTAGAGTTTATATTAACTATAATTATTCTATACTCGATTGTTTTAACCTGGCGGAAAGCTTAACCCCCTAGCAGATGTTTATCGATACTTAACCCCTACTGTACCGGCGACGTCTGTTGTACTATATTCTTTTTTTTTTTTTTTTTTTTTTCTATGTGATTGAGGGAGGCAAAAGGCATAACTGCCTATAGCGAGTGCCTCCCCCATAGTTGAAAGAGTGACAGGGCCAAAATCAAGGGACGTTCGAGCCAAAATGCCTGGACACACAGAGTTTGAAGCAATTTAAGTCATAGGAAGAGGGAAAGACTGATTCTGGGAGAGAGTTCCAGAGCTCAGCTGTTGAGTAGAAGAAAGTTTGAGAGTAACGTTTCACTCTTGGGTGGAGAGTTGCACAGAGTAGGGGTGGGATTGAGTTGCAAGACGGGTACCACGTGCCCTACGTAAAGGAGGTGGTATGCACTGGGATAGCTCTGAGGAACACTGATTATTATAGTAGCGATAGAATAGCGAGAGAGATGCAACATTGCGGCGGAGAGAGAGAGATTGCAGAGAGTTGGTGAGTGGACGGGAGTTAATGATACGAAAGGCCTTCCTTTCAACTTTGTCTAGGAGAGCGGTGTGAGAGGAACCTCCCCACACATGTGAACAATACTCAATACAAGGGCGCACTATGCCCCTGTACAGAGCAAGAAGCTGTGCAGGGGAAAAGAACCCCCTAAGGCGGTTGAGCACACCCAGCTTCTGGGAGGCTGCCTTAGCAAGACTGGTAATATGGTCCTTCCAAATGAGAGCAGAAGAAAAAGAGACACCAAGAATATTGAGAGAAGATGAAGGGTTGATTTTTGTATTGTTGAAGAATAAGGGATAGTCCGCTGGGAGATCCTGACGGGTAGATAGATGGAGAAATTGGGTTTTGGAAGCATTAAAGTTAACAAGGTTTTCTCTGCCCCAATTGGAAATAGTATTTAGATCAGAATTTAAGAGTTCTATGGCTTCATTACGTTTGTCGTTGAGGGATTGCTGGCTGGGGCGTTCTGAAAAACTAATGGAGTAGTGTAAGGTTGAGTCGTCTGCGTATGAATGGATGGGAATTAAGGTACAGTTAAGGAGATCATTTATAAAAATTAGAAAGAGAATAGGAGATAGGACAGAGCCCTGAGGAACACCGGAGTTTATAGGGTGAGGAAGTGAACAATGGCCGTCCACAACCGCGGCTATGGAACGGCCGGAAAGGAAATTAGAGACAAAGGCACAGATGGAGGGATAGAAACCGAAGGAGGGTAGTTTAGAAATTAAAGATTTATGCCAGACTCTATCGAAGGCTTTCGATATGTCTAGTGCAATAGAAAAAGTCTCACCGAAGTCCCGGAAGGAGGATGACCAAGAGTTAGTAAGATATGAAAGAAGATCACCAGTAGAGCGACCCTTAAGGAAGCCATACTGGCGATCTGAGAGCAGATTATGAGAAGAGAAATGCTTAAGAAATTTGGAAGCAAGAATAGTTTCAAAAACTTTAGAAAGACAAGAGATAAGAGCAATTGGACGATAGTTGGAGGGTTGAGAGCGGTCACCCTTCTTTGGGACAGGTTGAATGTGAGCAAACTTCCAGCATGAAGGGAAGACGTTAGAGAATAGACAGAGACGAAAGAGTTTGCCTAGGCAGGGAGTCAGCACGGAAGCACAGTTTTTGAGAACAAGATTTACTCAAATTCTGAGTACTATTGGACGATATTATTCATTTTAAGAAGGGCTACCAGCAATTACCAGGCTTCGAACTATCTCACTTATTAATTTTTACTAACACAGATCCTTCTTTAGGTGCACAAAATCTTCTACATATAGCTAGAATGAAACTAAAATGACGTCGCCGGTACAGGAAGGGTTAATGGGGAACTATGAAACTGCTATGGCTCTGCATCTTATCATAGAAAGGTTTTCACAATTAACACCATATTATGCTATAAAACCTTTTGTAATAGCTGGGTAATTAAGATAGGGATAAGTCAGTGTCTCGCTAGCAGCTGATTGCTGGATAATTAGTGAACCCAAGAGAAGCTGTTGTCTCTCTGTAATATTACGTTTCACACCATTAGGTTTTCGATAATAGGACGCTTCACCCCATTCAGGTGTCGATTTTTATCTGGGCAAACGAGAGCAAGCCTGTAACTTTAAAAAAATCGGCCTTCTGTCGGATGCTGTTTCTATCGAAAAATATACAAATTTAAAGTGAAGGGGGTCTGGATGGACAAATTATTTAGTTTGAAAGAAGTCTGAGAGGGTGTTTATGTTAGCCTAGCCTAGGGGGACGAACTAAAATACATTGGTGAGTAATTATCCTTTTCAAGATCCGATTACATATATATTTTCTGTTATCTGGCTATTACTAGACAATTGTATTCAGATTAGGAAGGGTATATGAAATTCAATGGGTTAATTGAGATAGTATTTACCCATATAATTCCCACAGATCCTTCCTAAACTGTATAAAGTCGTCTAATGCTAGCCAGAATAAACTGTCAACCTGCGTGATAATCTTGCAAGGGTTATGATGGGGCTAAGTCCATGTCTCGTCCCACTGTGAACATTATGGGTTCATGATATAGACCACTTAAGGGGGGTCATCTGTTTTTGTTCTCTCCTTTTCTCTCTTTTTCTGGCTTGTATCCATTCAGCCCCATTCAGCCTACTGTTTTAAGACGTGTATCCCCATTCAGGTGTATATTTCTTCTTGGCGAGCGGTAGCAAGCCAGCATATATATATTTTGTTTTTGACAACAAGCTAAATTTGTAAATGTTTCTATCGCGAGCCAGGAAGAAATCGACACCTGGATGGGGATAAACGTCTTAAAACAGTTGGCTGAATGGGGCCGAATGGATACAAGCCAGGGAAAGAGAGAAAAGGAGAGAAAGATCAAAATAATCCGGTGACCCCCCTAAAGCCGGCGGCACAGCAGCAACTTGATCGGCTACTTTTATCAGAGTCTGGAATCCGATACAAGTGAACATTATTTGGAGGATTTGGTGTTGGTTATTCTTATATTAACCCTTTGAGGAGCAAGACGTGTTTTAGCAGTTTATTTTGGCTATTAGTAGACAATTTATACAGCTTAGGAAAGACATCTAGCAATCAATTGACCAATTGCGAGTTTGAGGCTATAAGGAAGTTGGTGCCGTAAACATCGGTATTAAACAGAAATACAATAATAAAGTAGATGTCTAATGGATAAAACGTATGTTGAATTTAGTTGTATGTATTTATAAATGTTCTATAACCGCATTTAGTTGTATGTATTTATAAATGTTCTATAACCGCATTTAGTTGTATGTATTTATAAATGTTCTATAACCGCATTTAGTTGTATGTATTTATAAATGTTCTATAACCGCATTTAGTTGTATGTATTTATAAATGTTCTATAACCGCATTTAGTTGTATGTATTTATAAATGTTCTATAACCGCATTTAGTTGTATGTATTTATAAATGTTCTATAACCGCATTTAGTTGTATGTATTTATAAATGTTCTATAACCGCATTTTAGCTGGTAATTCTGCTAAATATCAATGTAAATAACTCCAACTTCCTTATAGCCTGAAACTCGCAATGGTCAATTGGTTAAAGTCGCTCTCAATTAACCTTTTGAGTCACGCAGATCCCTCTTTTGCTTAATAAAATCGTGTAGTAATAGCCAGAATAAACTGTCCAGAGGCGTCATAAACCTTAAGGGGTTAAGTCCTCACACTTTACAACGCTTTGATACGGCCTCTCCTGGAGTATGCTGTTCAATTCTGGTCTCCAGCATTCACGAGAGATATAGGGCGACTGGAAAGAGTACAAGCTAGGGCTATAATGCTTATTTCATCGCTTAGAAGACTAACCTATGAGGACCGGTTGAGAGCTCTTGATCTCTTTCCGTTGGAGACACGCAGGCTACGAGGTCAGCTCATTGAAGTTTTTAAAATACTTAATGGGTTTGACAATGTGCATTATAGCCAAATGTTTAGCCCCAATATGAATACAACACGCATGCATGTCTGAAAATTGGAATTGAAAAGGTTCAACACTAGTATTTGTGGAAACTTTTTCACATATAAGATCTGATCTACCTGGAACAAACTTCCCTCCAAAGTTATAAACAGTTCCTTAGTAGAGCAGTTCAAGAAGCGAGTAGATAGTATTTTGCACACTCGGTAAAGAGTGTAGTGCACTAAACAGTCTCTCTCCTTCCACTTCGAGTATCTCCTCGGAATAGACTGCAAGGTATCTGAGATACTAACTATCCCTTGTAACTCTCTGTCTGTCTCTCTCTCTCTCTCTGTCTCTCTCTCTCTCTCTCTTTCTCTGTCTCTCTCTCTCTCACCATGATCTACCACCGCTGGAGGTTAGGGTACAACATTATCGATTACTTTCGCGTCGACTGCATTTATTATTCCTCTCTCTTTCTTTTATTTATTTATGTATTATATTTTATTACATCTCTTTGCTATGTTTTCAGTGTTAAGGTATGTGATGCTTGTATTCAGTAGTCATGTTGGGCCTGTTTGGTTCGAGGAGGGTCAGTTTGGACCTCCCTTGTTTCGCTTCTTTACTTCGGAGATTTTTAAACGTTTCCAAACCATCAGTTTGGGGATAATATGACACTTCACCCCATTCAGGTGTAGATTTTATTCTAGGCGAGCGATAGCGACCCTGTAACGAAGAAACCAGACTTAGACCATACCAGGACATTTTGCTATCAAAACATTTTCGAACTATCTTGAAGGGGGCCTGGGTGCATTTTGTTTTTCTTTTTCTTTTTTAAAGTTTGAAATGCGTTTTTGTTAGCCTAGAGGACAAATTAAAATACTTTGCTCGAAAGTGAGAACATCAAACACAATTTTCAATAATGATTTAACAAAATATTATGATAACCAAGAAGACGTCGGATCAGATAGTGCTAAAGTACCTTGTCATTTTAAAATAAATATGTACGGTTGGCCACATGAATTGTATTCACTCCGTAATTTTATGCATGGCTGTAAAATTAATTATTTATTAACGTGTAAAATTAACATGTATGATTAATTCGTTAGAAAACGTTTAACGCCTTCAGCACGATAACGCCTTCAACACGATAACGCCTTCAGCACGATAACGCCTTCAGCACGATAACGCCTTCAGCACGATAACGCCTTCAGCACGATAACGCCTTTTTACCTTTGATCCAGTCTAATATTAGACAATGTAGTGCAGTTTACGAAGAATGTACGTATTTACCCCTTTGAGTTTTAGAGGTAGGTCATAAGCTAAAGCAAATCGTTTAATCGTAACTAGAATGCTGTGAAAATTACGTTTTCATGCTGAAAGGGTTAATTGATTATATGAATTAACTATAACTAACTAAACTCGTAATTCAATTATACTGTTCTTCCATATTTAAAATCATGGTGTGTGTACGAATTAAGAACCTATGAGTACTTTAAGGCTAAGCATCAATCAGCAGAACACATTCTATCCATTTCTCCTTTCTCAGAAATCTCCATCTTAGGAGATTTCAACGTTCACCACCGCCAATGGCTCTCCTCTCACACTACTGATCCACCTGGTGAACAAGCCTACGTCTTTTCTATCCTAAATGACCTAGAGCAGTTAGTTCAGCAACCCACCCGTATCCCGGATCGCATCGGAGATCGGCCCAACATTCTTGACCTGTTTCTAACTTCTAACCCTTCTTCTTATACTGTCGATCTTTTCTCTCCTTTGGGCTCCTCCGACCATAAACTTATCTCTGTCACCTGTCCTATCTCTCCAGTACAGCCACCCGATCCTCCTAGCCGGCGGCGCTTGTGGCACTTTGGCGCTGCCGACTGGGAGGCTCTTCGGCAGTACTTCTTTGATTTCCCATGGAATGATTTCTGCTTCCATGGCCGAGGACCCTCGGAGAGTGCTGAACGCATTACCGAGGTAATCCTATCGGGCATGGAAGCATACATTCCATTCTCTTTCTCTCAGACTAATGCTAAAAAATCTTGGTTTACTCACGCCTGTTCTACTGCTGTCCGCAATAAGGAGGAAGCATTCAAACGGTACCGACGCCTTAAAACTCAAGACTCTCATTCTTCATATGTTTCTGCCCGGAATCAAGCCAAATCTGTTCTTCGACTTGCCAAACACTCTTTCATCAATAATAAATGCACTGAACTATCCAACTCTAGCTCTTCCCAAGCTTTCTGGCATCTAGCCAAAAACCTCTCCAACAATTTCTCTTCCTCGTCTTTCCCTCCCCTTTACCACTCTGATGGCACAACCATCACTTCTTCCTCTGACAAAGCTAAACTCTTCGCTCAAACTTTTGCTAGAAACTCCACCTTGGATGATTCCGGTGCTATTCCTCCCTCTCTGCCCTCCTCTTTCTTACTTATGCCTAATATCCTAATCTCTTCTAAAGATGTACTTTCTACCCTCTCTGGGCTTAACACTAATAAGGCGTACGGTCCGGACGGTGTTCCTCCTGTTGTTCTCAAAAACTGTGCTTCCGTGCTGACTCCCTGCCTAGGCAAACTCTTTCGTCTCTGTCTATCCTCTAACGTCTTCCCTTCATGCTGGAAGTTTGCTCACATTCAACCTGTCCCAAAGAAGGGTGACCGCTCTCAACCCTCCAACTATCATCCAATTGCTCTTATCTCTTGTCTTTCTAAAGTTTTTGAAACTATTCTTGCTTCCAAATTTCTTAAGCATTTCTCTTCTCATAATCTGCTCTCAGATCGCCAGTATGGCTTCCTTAAGGGTCGCTCTACTGGTGATCTTCTTTCATATCTTACTAACTCTTGGTCATCCTCCTTTCGGGACTTCGGTGAGACTTTTTCTATTGCACTAGACATATCGAAAGCCTTCGATAGAGTCTGGCATAAATCGTTAATTTCTAAACTACCCTCCTTCGGTTTCTATCCCTCCATCTGTGCCTTTGTCTCTAATTTCCTTTCCGGCCGTTCCATAGCTGCGGTTGTGGACGGCCATTGTTCACTTCCTCACCTTATAAACTCCGGTGTTCCTCAGGGCTCTGTCCTATCTCATATTCTCTTTCTAATTTTTATAAATGATCTCCTTAACTGTACCTTAATTCCCATCCATTCATACGCAGACGACTCAACCTTACACTACTCCATTAGTTTTTCAGAACGCCCCAGCCAGCAATCCCTCAACGACAAACGTAATGAAGCCATAGAACTCTTAAATTCTGATCTAAATACTATTTCCAATTGGGGCAGAGAAAACCTTGTTAACTTTAATGCGTCCAAAACCCAATTTCTCCATCTATCTACCCGTCAGGATCTCCCAGCGGACTATCCCTTGTTCTTCAACAATACAAAAATCAACCCTTCATCTTCTCTCAATATTCTTGGTGTCTCTTTTTCTTCTGCTCTCATTTGGAAGGACCATATTACCAGTCTTGCTAAGGCAGCCTCCCAGAAGCTGGGTGTGCTCAACCGCCTTAGGGGGTTCTTTTCCCCTGCACAGCTTCTTGCTCTGTACAGGGGCATAGTGCGCCCTTGTATTGAATATTGTTCACATGTGTGGGGAGGTTCCTCTCACACCGCTCTCCTAGACAAAGTTGAAAGGAAGGCCTTTCGTATCATTAACTCCCGTCCACTCACCAACTCTCTGCAATCTCTCTCTCTCCGCCGCAATGTTGCATCTCTCTCGCTATTCTATCGCTACTATAATAATCAGTGTTCCTCTGAGCTATCCCAGTGCATACCACCTCCTTTACGTAGGGCACGTGGTACCCGTCTTACAACTCAATCCCACCCCTACTCTGTGCAACTCTCCAACCCAAGAGTGAAACGTTACTCTCAAACTTTCTTCTACTCAATATCTGAGCTCTGGAACTCTCTCCCAGAATCAGTCTTTCCCTCTTCCTATGACTTAAATTGCTTCAAACTCCGTGTGTCCAGGCATTTTGGCTCGAACGTCCCTTGATTTTGGCCCTGTCACTCTTTCAACTATGGGGGAGGCACTCGCTATAGGCAGTTATGCCTTTTGCCTCCCTCAATCACATAGAAAAAAAAAAAAAAAAAAAAATATCATTGTTGCCCATTACTACAAGCAGACTCCAAATAGTACCCTGAACACAAACTGCACAATTGTAGGGCCTCCGCTGATGAGACTACTCTCAGTGCCAGACCATTATCAACAATGTCATCAGTAAGTGCTTATCAGCCAGACTCACATCCAGGGTCACTAGAGGTGACAAAGTGTTTCAAACCCACGTCTTCTGCACCACCAAGACTCAAGAGTATAATGGGAACCATCTTCAGGAACCTGTGGTAGGAACTTTCTTGTAATGTTTGCAATGTCCTCTATTTCTAATAAACAAGTCTATTTAGGAACCAGACTATTATTGAGCCTGTGCATGACCCCTATTTCACACTCCATGCCTAACCTAAGCTAACCTAGCTTAAATTAACTTAGCCTAACCAAACCTAACCTAATCTAACCTAAGCTAACCTGGGCTGTTTAGGAGGGTGGCCGTTTTGACCAGCTAGAAGACCAATGACAAGTCAACCAATAAGATACCGGGAGGTTAGGTTAGTTAGGTTAAGGGGGGTAACCTGCTTTTTTTCTCTCTCTCTGGGTTGTATCCATTCAGCCCCATTCAGCCTACTGTTATATGACGTTTATCACCATCCAGGTGTCGATTTATTCTTGGCGAGCGAGAGCGAGCCACCATATCTTAGATAATGAGATAGACAGCTGGCTATGTTCGTACATTTTTTCTATAGTAAAATGTCTCCGGCGAAGCTGGATTTCTCCATAAAATGCTGGCTCGCTATCGCTCGCCAGGAATAGATCGACAACTGAATGGGGATAAATGTCTTAAAACAGTAGGCTGAATGGGGCCGAATGGATACAACCAAGAAAGAGAAAAAATTAGGTCACCCCCCTTCAGGTTGCTGTGATTGACCCTGGTTAAACTTGCCCTGGTTGAGATCTCCTGGTTAATCTGGCAAAAAAGTGGTCTACTTTCCATCATAGAGAGGTCACGCTCAAGTGTTTAGGTTCACAACTCTGCCTCTCTTTGTAATATAGTCATTACAGGGTTGTTTTGGTTTCTGTATTTACTTTCTTTCTATTTTTCTTTAGCCTGTCTTTGATTTTGTAATCTTATTATTCTTGTTTGCATTATTCAATTGAATATTAAATTGTGTTTATTTCGTACTTTATATTAAGTTTCTGGTTTTGCATCATTCTATTGGATTTGTTTTGCTTGTCTATTTAATTTTGAGCTATATATTTATGTGATGGTAACCTTATTATTATGGTATATATTTATGTAATGGTAACCTTATTATTATGGTATATATTTATGTATTGGTAACCTTATTATGGTATATATTTATGTATTGGTAACCTTATTATTATGGTATATTTTATGTAATGGTAACCTTATTATTGTATATATTTATGTATTGGTAACCTTATTATTATGGTATATATTTATGTAATGGTAACCTTATTATTATGGTATATATTTATGTATTGGTAACCTTATTATTATGGTATATATTTATGTATTGGTAACCTTATTATTATGGTATATATTTATGTAATGGTAACCTTATTATTATGGTATATATTTATGTATTGGTAACCTTATTATTATGGTATATATTTATGTATTGGTAACCTTATTATTATGGTATTGGATCAAGTTCTTTGACCATTTTATTGGATATTTGTATTGTTCTGATTTCGAATTATATTTTAAATTTTGAGTGACTGTCTTTGGTGTTCTGATGTGTACGCTTTTGAGTGACTGTCTTTGGTGTTCTGATGTGTACGCTTTTGAGTGACTGTCTTTGGTGTTCTGATGTGTACGCTTTTGAGTGACTGTCTTTGGTGTTCTGATGTGTACGCTTTTGAGTGACTGTCTTTGGTGTTCTGATGTGTACGCTTTTGAGTGACTGTCTTTGGTGTTCTGATGTGTACGCTTTTGAGTGACTGTCTTTGGTGTTCTGATGTGTACGCTTTTGAGTGACTGTCTTTGGTGTTCTGATGTGTACGCTTTTGAGTGACTGTCTTTGGTGTTCTGATGTGTACGCTTTTGTTCCTTATTCTTGTTTGTTATTATTATGATGTTTGTTTTGATCTCGGTTATTGTGAAATATAATCAGTTTTGTATTTCAGTATGCCCTGTTTATTAAAGGTAAGCCAGAAATCCTGAGCTCTAACCTCTGTAACTAAACAAAAGGCTAGTGTAAATGGGCTGTACATTTCTACTCTTATTCCCCGGCCGACTCTTCCCATATGGTCAAAATAATATCTCCATTGCTCCAGTCCTGTTAAAGGGAGACGGACTGTTTTTCTGGCCCCCTTTCTCCCTCGTGTTTAACCCCATTAGTTTTAAGATTGTTAAGACGTTCGGTCCATTAGTTTGACGATTTTAACACCTTTCATCCCATTTCGTTGACAATTTAAGACCTTTCGTGCCATTTAGGTGTCGATTTTATCTTGGCGAGCGATAGCGAGCCTGTAATTTTAAGAGGAACCGGCCTCTGGCCGGGACATTTTCTACCGAAAAATGTACTAATTTATCTTGAAGGGGGGTCTAGGGGGTGCTTTCTTAAAGCTTGAGTGAGGTCTAGGGAGGAAACTATAAACTATATGAATATATAAATTAATAGACCAAAAAGGTAGCCACTATCCCCTTAAAGGTATGAGATGTTAGGGTTGATATTTTTGGCCTACATTTACTGAATAGGTTGTAGTTTGTAGCTTTATTGCTATGTTAAACCTATTTACTGAATAGGTTGTAGTTTGTAGCTGTATTGCTATGTTAAACCTATTTACTGAATAGGTTGTAGTTTGTAGCTTTATTGCTATGTTAAACCTATTTACTGAATAGGTTGTAGTTTGTAGCTTTATTGCTATGTTAAACCTATTTACTGAATAGGTTGTAGTTTGTAGCTTTATTGCTATGTTAAACCTATTTACTGAATAGGTTGTAGTTTGTAGCTTTATTGCTATGTTAAACCTATTTACTGAATAGGTTGTAGTTTGTAGCTTTATTGCTATGTTAAACCTATTTACTGAATAGGTTGTAGTTTGTAGCTTTATTGCTATGTTAAACCTATTTACTGAATAGGTTGTAGTTTGTAGCTTTATTGCTATGTTAAACCTATTTACTGAATAGGTTGTAGTTTGTAGCTTTATTGCTATGTTAAACCTATTTATCTTGTTGTTATTATGCTATGGGATATATTGATCACTCTGTTTCCGCATTATATTTTCAGTTTTGTTGTTGTATGTTTGTTAACCCGTTCAGTATCGGTGACAGCCTTCTCATTATATTCTGGCAACTATTAGACGATTTTATTCAGCTTAATAAGGACGTCTGACAAATGAAAAGGCTACAGAATATCTCGATTAATCCTTTTAGCTCTTATATATCCTTTCTAAGCTTCATAAAGGCTACAGAATATCTCGATTAATCCTTTTAGCTCTTATATATCCTTTCTAAGCTTCATAAAATTGTCTAAATGCAGTTGACATAAAGACGTCAGTGGTAGTGAAAGGGTTAATCAACCTGTAGCTTCGACGACAAGTTTTGTTTTCCGATTATTTTATAACTCATTGTTCTCAGGTAGTCATTCTTTTGTTGTATGTAATATTACTTGGGTTTTGGTTTGTCATTCTTTATTCGGTGTCCATTCTCAAGTTTTTCTTAATTTTTATTATATTGTATGTGCTTAGTAGTGTTAGCCATCCAAATAAAATACTAATTATTATGTTTTTTAAACATTGTTTACTTATTGTAGGGCGTGTAGCCTCACCCCCTAGACTGGAACGAGACCTCACGGGCTCCACCGTTCAATGTAGAACGGTTGAGTGTACAGGCTCCCAGCCTATGCCCGAGAGGGAGCAGTTGAAATATAGAAGAACAAAAATTTAAATCAATAAATTATACAGGGTGTCCCGAAATGGACGTGCCGTTTGGCACATTTGGTTGTGAAAAATATTATAAGTATAAAATGTTCTATAAGCAAAATTCCAAATATTACTTGTTACAAAGATATTGCCTGTTGAAAATGTAATGTTCTTAACCTCTCCGCTGCGTAGGTGGGGTATTGGCCACCCCTCCCTGTGCGGAGGTATTTAGACTGTTTCCTAAACTCAAATTGTCATCGTACCATAAATATCATTAATACTTTTCCATATGCGCCTATTTTACGTTGATTATAAAGGTATTAACCTGTTACAACAATAAAACAAGTGGAAACAGCGTTTGGATGGTCAAAATCGGAGATAGAGGCCGGGAGTTACATAACATATGGCTGAGGCAGCCTGCCAGCCAGCCAGCCGTGAAGACGGCTGGAGAGAGACTGTTGCGTGGTAGTCTCTCTCTCGCTCTTTCCCACGCTTGGTAACACAGATGACCACGCCCTGCTAGCAACTCGCTAATATAAGCACGAATATATACCTAAGAATAAGGGAATAACAGGGAGAATAGGTGATAATTGAAGGGGGGGGGGGAAGGGTGGAGGGAGGGGATGTAGAGGAGTGATATTTGGCATGGCCAAGGGCCAATAAAAAAATACAAATAAAGAAAATTGATACTGGGCTGATTTAAATGTTTTTTTTTTAGGCCTTGGATTATATGAGGAGTTCCGCAGCGCAGCGGTAAAACTCTTATTAGTGTTTCAGCACTTGCTGGGTTAAGTATATTTCCATAAGCCTGGCCTAGCTGACTTAGAGCATACCACACCCCCATCTACATGCAATTATTTGACCATGTTATTATCAAGATATTAACCCTTTCACGTTTTTATGATGCAAAGATTGCCAGATTAACAATAATAAATAGAGTTCTCTCACTCTTATCATTACCTCTCCAAAATGAGTTTTCTTCCCACAACTAACTCAAAGACAACTGCAGAGGTTGAAGTAACTAAACTAAAGGTTTCTAAATACCCCTGATGGTAACAAAGGCTTTAAAGTATCCCTAATAGACTCAAGATTGCGTCAAGAACATGCGAGGGTTAAAATTCTGTAAGTTGCAAAATTATTATAGACAAATCAGCTCACTTTGGACCAGCTGGAAACTATTTAACATGGAAGAGTCCATTACAGCGATTGATCGGGGAGGACACTATAAAATAATAAAACATCAATACCTCTTAAACGGTTGAGATTTAGACATTTTGTTGTTGAACATGTTATGCTTAGAATCATCTGTATAATCTTATCCTGAAGTTTGGCATATCTATTTTGGGACACCCTGTACAGCATATATGTATATATATATATATATATATATATATATATATATAAACTGTATACAGTATATGTATATATATACTGTATATAGATATATATATATATATATATATATATATATATATATATATATATATATATACCGGTATTATATACAAATATATATATATTTTATTTTTTTTTCTATGTGAGTGAGGGAAGCAAAAGGCAGAACTGACTATAGCGAGTGCCTCCCCCATAGTTGAAAGAGTGACAGGGCCAAAATCAAGGGACGTTCGAGCCAAATTGCCTGGACACACGGAGTTTGAAGCAATCTAAGGTAACGTTTTACTCTTGGGTTGGAGAGTTGCACAGAGTAGGTGTGGGATTGTGTTGCAAGACGGGTACCACGTGCCCTATGTAAAGGAGGTGGTATACACTGGGAAAGCTCTGAGGAACACTGATTATTATAGTAGTGATAGAATAGCGAGAGAGATGCAACATTGCGGCGAAGAGAGAGAGATTGCAGAGAGTTGGTGAGGTGATGGGAGTTAATGATACGAAAAGCCTTCCTTTCAATTTTGTCTAGGAGAGCGGTGTGAGAGAAACCTCCCCACACATGTGAACAATACTCGATACAAGGACGCACTATGCCCCTGTACAGAGCAAGAAGCTGTGCAGGGGTAAAGAACCCCCTAAGGCGGTTGAGAACACCCAGCTTCTGGGAGGCTGCCTTAGCAAGACTGGTAATATAGTCCTTCCAACTGAGAGCAGAAGAAAAAGAAACACCAAGAATATTGAGAGAAGATGAAGGATTGATTTTTGTATTGTTGAAGAATAAGGGATAGTCCGCAGGGAGTTCCTGACGGGTAGATAGATGGAGAAATTGGGTTTTAGAAGCATTAAAGGTAACAAGGTTTTCTCTACCCCAATTGAAGATAGTAGTTAGATCAGAATTTAAGAGTTCTATGACTTCATTCCGTTTGTCGTTGAGGAATTGCTGGCTTGGGCGTTCTGAAAAACTAATGGAGTAGTGTAAGGTTGAGTCGTCTGCGTACGAATGGATGGGAATTGAGGTACAGTTGAGAAGATCATTTATAAAAATTAGAAAGAGAATAGGAGATAGGACAGAGCCCTGAGGAACACCGGAGTTTATAGGGTGAGGAAGTGAGCGATGGCCGTCCACAACCGCAGCTATGGAACGGCCGGAGAGGAAATTAGAGACAAAGGCGCAGATGGAGGGATAGAAACCGAAGGAGGGTAGTTTAGAAATTAAAGATTTGTGCCAGACTCTATCAAAGGCTTTCGATATGTCTATTGCAATAGAAAAAGTCTCACCGAAGTCCCGAAAGGAGGATGACCAAGAGTTAGCAAGACATGAAAGAAGATCACCAGTAGACCGACCCTTAATTAAGGAAGCCATACTGGTGATCTGAGAGCAGATTATGAGAAGAGAAATGCTTAAGAAATTTGGAAGCAAGAATAGTTTCAAAAACTTTAGAGATACAAGAGATGAGAGCAATTGGACAATAGTTGGAGGGTTGAGAGCAGTCACCCTTGTTTGGGACAGGTTGAATGAGAGCAAACTTCCAGCATGAAGGGAGGACGTTAGAGGATAGACAGAGACGAAAGAGTTTGCCTAGGCAGGGAGTCAGCACGGAAGCACAGTTTTTGAGTACAACAGGAGGAACACCATCCGGACCGTACGCCTTCTTAGTATTAAGCCCAGAGAGGGTAGAAAGTACATCTTTAGAAGAGATTAGGATATTAGGCATAAGTAAGAGAGAGGAGGGTGGAGAGGGAGGAATAGCACCGGAATCATCCAAGGTGGAGTTTCTAGCAAAAGTTTGAGCGAAGAGTTTATATATACAGTATATATATATATATATATATATATATATATATATATATATATATATATATATATATATATATATATATACATAGTCCAAGACAAGACGAGAATGAAAGCGAAGAAGACGAAGATGGATACGAAGACAAAACCCGACTACGATAAGAAAGGTTTCTTGTCGTAGTCGGATTTTGTCTTCATCTGCATCTTCGTCTTCTTCTTCGCCTTTATTCTCGTCTCGTCTTCGACTGGAAGGGTCGGTTGGCTGAGCTCAGGCTGCTTGGAGAAGTGATCGTATTCCAAGTTTTCACCTCGATCGTTAACGGATCGAGTGTGCAGGTGGGGTGGCCGATTTCCGAGCCATGTCTGCATGTGATGTGACCATATTCTGAGCCACTTCTCTACCCGTATTCCGAGGTGAAGACTGATCAGCCGTACTCCGAGCTGATGCCTCGGCCATATTCCAAGATGAGTGTGCCATATTCCAAGCCACGTCTCTATCCGAATTCTGAGGTGAAGACTGGTCAGCGGTATTTCGAGCCAAGTGTGAGGCCTCAACCGTATACTGAGCTGAGGGAGCTTTCGATTGAAGTGAGCTGACAACTGGTGGTTCAGCTAGAGCTTGTGTCCAAATTTTGCTCTTCTCGCCGGTGTGAGGTGTGCGGCATGAAGGTCTCTCGGGTCTATTTCTGGCTGTGGTCTCTCATGTCCTTTTTTATTCAGTGTAGCAGATAAAGGTGATATGAAGGGCAGACTGGCAGGCAGAAAAGTTTGACTGCTCCCCAGGGAGGTTAGGGGTGGGATGTGATGTTGAATGTCCCGGTGGTTGGATGGTAGGCTTGAAAGAAAATGGTATTGGGGGTGGGGGGGGGGGGGAGACTTGGTGGTCTCACTCTCAAGTAAGGCGTTTTGGGGAAGTGGATTTGGTTGAATTGGGCATCACGATAATTTTTTGTTTTTTTATTATTATTATTATTATTATTATTATTATTATTATTATTATTAAAGTAGATAAGCCCTCCGCCAATCACTGCGCTCCCTTTTACTTGCTTGCACAGCCAGCTGAGTTTGACAGCTCACGGCTGCAATGTGCCACACCCTGCCCACCAGCCAATTAGCGGCCTCCATTACCAGAGCGCGAAGCTGGACTTCTTACTCCACCTCAAAAGTCACTCTCTTTCTATTCCTGAGGAGTTCCTTCTGATTATCCATTAACTAATACCTCGGTGCCAGCCCTGTACTCCCGTAAGCCGCCAAAAGAGGTTTATAATCAGCTTCCTGGGACGTATTTTGAAGAGAAGAAAGAGGAGGTGAAGAAAGCAAGAATTCAGAGCGAGCGTGTCACGGCGCGTGCCAGCCAGCCAATCATAGCGCGGGAGAGCGGGAGGCGTGACTATAAAGGCGGGCTGCTGGGGTCACTCACCCCTCGGAGCTCACCGGGTTACCACACTGCAACCTACTTGCTCTCTCTCGCCCGGGCATAAAGGAGAACCAGGAACCCACCTTTCCAGTTACCCTGCCCTCACCTAAAGTCACAACACAGACCACCCCTGACCTCTCCTCACTTTCGCCCACTCGGAGGATGCACCATCAGTATCCTGCCGCCTGTCGTCACGTCGCTAGTCTGCAAACATACATTCAAGCGCTTCAAGAGGGACGACAGAAGGTGGACGGAAGTGAGGACTTCCAGAAGAGCTACTGGCCAGCTCTGAGGTGGTAAAGCACAGTTCCAGACACACACACACCTGATCCAGCATACCAGAATATATTTGTTTAAGGACCCATATTGGGCCCGCATACGATAATGAAAGAAAGAGAGATGTGGTTGACTAACCTGGTGGTTTCTATAAAAATGTATGTGTCCTTCTAGGTCCTAGGACAAGACTAAAGGAAAAAGAATTTAGACTCACCTGAATACACAAAGATGATGATGTGTTATTAATTAGTTATTTTGGTTAGCAACGGCGCCATGCCGAAAGAGTTATTATATAGGATCTGATAGGAGAGATTAAAGATTAAAAGAGTAAAAGTAAAGAGGGGAGGGAAAGAATACTTTTGTTAATGAATGAGGCAACCAGAAGTTAAAGAGGGAAACAGTTGTTTAGTTGCCTAATAGATTAGCTATAGCTAGGGAAGGACACTAGTCCATATGAATCATTCATTAAGTTGTGAAAAAGGAAACTGTGAAGAAGGACACTAGTCCAGTGTTCATTACGTTATTATTAAGTCTAAAAGAGCTATTCCGTGTATGAGTTTGAGGCACGGTTCATCTTTTGTTAGAACGATTATTGATTAAGGTGAAAGGTAACATAGCATGTTTGTAATAGGGTTACTTGAGGGTAAATTCGGAAGGTGTCATTGAGATAAAGATTGTAAACCTATATTGTGAAGTAACTGGGTGACGGAACCCAATAGTATTATTGAGGTAAAGATTGTAAACCTAGATTGTGAAGTAACTGGGTGACGGAACCCAATAGTATTATTGAGGTAAAGATTGTAAACCTAGATTGTGAAGTAACTGGGTGACGGAACCCATATTATATGTGAGAGAGACCTTGTAATCTCATTCGGTAATTTGTACGATTTTATGTCATGGTGGAGGTACTTGTGTAGTAACGACGGTTGTGTCAAAGGAGTAAATAGATTCTATGTATTGAGGAGATAGATTATATGTGTTATAGCCTTGGTATTGAGAGAGGATCCAGAAGGCTCAGTAAATGTGGGAAAACCTAAAGAGTAGAGGAAAGAATATCACATTTGTTTTAGTTAGGCAAAGAGTAAATGGTTCATTAGGCCCTGGTCTCAATAAAAGATGCAGCAGGGTTTCGATTTAATTATTTAGGATTAATCACTAATAACGGGTCGTAGGATCGACGCCGACTTGAGTCAATACCTGTTAGGGAGTTAGGGAGTAACGGGAACTTTAGGGGTCCAAAGTGCAACCTAGCATGAATCGACGTAATATTCAATCTGCGTCTTGAACTCATCTCGGCCCGAGCCAAGAACCTATTATTAGAGTAGTTAGGAAGTCTGTTAAATAAAATATACGAACTTCTAAATGACTGTCGAATTATCCCCCGTAGTAGTAGTAGCATAACAGAATTAATATTAAATACTACAATTATTGTTATTATTTGTATTATTATGGTCGTTTTATATATTATTCCTCGACATTACCCCATACTCATTTCCCAATACACACTGTATAGCTAATAACACCCTTTAACTCTATACCGACCTCATTCACCAACTATATCCCAGCCTATCGTGCTTTCATTACCACTATAAGCTCAACAAATAGCCTGAATTATCACTGTCAGTATTGTGTTCATTAGCTGAAAACAGGTCGCTTCTGCAGTTTTGGTCAATTTGTTTGGGATTCGATTACATTCCAGTTTGGCTATGGGAATAGTAGCGTTGGTGATTGGGTTTAGGTTTGTTATGTTATGATTATTATTTTTAGATGGTTAATAGTGTGTTAATGAGTTTCTTTGTGTGTGTGTGTGTGTTAGGGAATTTGTGTGTGAATGTGTGTATGTTAGTGAATGTGTGTGTGCATTAGTTATTGTTTGTTAGTGAATGTATATGTGTTAGTGTAAATACATTTATGTATGAGAAGGAGAGACGGAATATTACATAGATTTACATAGTTACACTGGGCACACCCCGAAACCCAGTTGTCTAAAGCAACAGACAACAAACCCTTCTCTGTATCCTCCTACTATCTCTATCCTCAATTCAGAGCCAAAGATGGATGTTGTGTGTACGTACGCAACAATCTTACTTGTTCTCGTGTTCCCAACTTTGTCTCTTCTGAATTCTCAACTCTCTGGCTCAAGATATCTTGTCACTCTCTCACTAAATATATCTTTGCTGTTTATCTCTCCTCAAATTCTACTGACTATTCAAAATAAATTTACTATCTTACTTCTAAAGTGGAACACATTCTATCCATCTTTCTCTTCTCTGATATCTCCATCTTGGGCGATTTCAATGTTCACCACCACCAATGGATCGCCTCGCTTTTCACTGAACAACCTGGTGAACAAGCCTACATCATTGTTACCCTAAATGACCTAGAGTAGTTAGTTCAACACCCTACCCATATCCCCGTACTGCCTTGGAGATCGGCCCAACATCTTTGACATATTTCGAATCTCTAACCCTTCTGCTTGCACTGTAAACCTTCTCTTTCCAATGGGCTCCTCCAATCATAACCTTATCTCTTCTACCTGTCCTGTCTCTCTAGTACGGCCATCTAACTCCCCCAGCCGGCGGCGCTTGTGGCATTTTGGCACTGCCAACTGGGAGGATCTTCGGCAGTACTTCTTCGATTTTCCCTGGAATGAATTTTGCTTTCATGACCGGGGACCTTTAGAAAGGCAGGGAAGTATACATACCATTTTCTTTCTCTCAAACTAACTCGCAAAAATCTAGGTTTACTCACGCTTGTTCTACTGCTGTCCGCAATAAGGAGGAAGCATTCAAACGGTACAGTCTCCTTCAAACTCAAGAATCTCGTACTTTTTTATATTTTTGCCCTGAATCAAGCCAAATCTGTTCTTCAACATTTTCATCAATAATAAATCCTGTGAACTTTCCAGCTCTAGTCCTTCCCAATCTTTCTAGCATCTAGCCAAAAACCTATCCAATAATTTTACTTCCTCATCTTTCCCTCCTCTTTTCCACTCTGACGACACAACCGCCACATATCCGCTGACAAAGCTGAACTCTTCGCTCAAACTTTTGCTAGAAACTCCACCTTGGATGATTCCGGTGCTATTCTTCCCTCTCCACCCCCCTCTCTCTTACTTATGCCTAATATCATAATCTCTTCTAAGGATGTACTTTCTGCCCTCTCTGGGCTTAATACTAAAAAGGCATACGGACCAGATGGTGTTCCTCCTGTTGTACTAAAAAACTATTCTTCCCTTCTGGCTCCCTGCCTAGGCAAACTCTTTCCTCTAACGTCTTTCCTTCTTGCTAGAAGCTTGCTCTCATTCAAGCTGTTCCAAAGAAGGGTGACCACTCTCAACCCTCCAGTTATTGTCTAATTTATCTTATATTTTGCATCTTCAAAGTTTTTATAACTATTCTTAATTCAAATTTCTTTAAGCATTTATCTTCCCATAGTCTACTTTCAAATCGCCAGTATGATTTCCTAAAGGTCCGATCTACTGATGATCTTTCTTATCTTACTAACTTTTCGTCATCCTCCTTTCGGGACTTTGGTGAGACCTTCTGTATTGCGCGAGACATATCGAAAGCCTTTGAGAGAGTTGGTCACAAATCTCTAATTTCTTTAGCTACCCTCCTTCAGTTTCTATTCCTCCATCTGTGCCGTTATCTCTAATTTCCTTTCTGACCATATAATAGCTGCGGTTGTGGATGGCCATCGCTCACTTCCTCAACCTATCAACTCCGGTGTTCCTCAGGGTTCTGTCCTGTCTCCAGTTCTCTTGCTAATATTCATTAATGATCTCTTCAACTGTACCTCAATTCCTATTATATGCTGATGACTCTATTCAACTACTTTCCCACAATGCACCAGCATGTAATCACTCCAAAACTCACGTAAGGAGGCCATAACGCATCTGTTTCCTGATCTATGAACTATCTCTGATTGGGGCAAAGAAAATCTTGTTATTTATATCTACTTGTCCCCCTCTTTCACACAACTTCCCCATATTTTCAATAATATACATATCAACCCTTCATCTTCTCTCAGTATTCTTGGTGTTTCTTTTCCTTATGGCCTTTCTTGGAAAAATCAAATTACCCATCTTGCTAAAACAGCTTCCCAAAAGTTAAGTGTGCTCAATCGTCTCTGTGGGGTCCTCACCCCCGCACAGCTTCTTGCTCTGTATAGGGGCACATTGCGCCCATGTATCAAGTATTGTTCGCATGTGTGGGGAGTTTCCCCCATACTGCACTTCTCGAAAGGGTAGAGTTATATGGGGAGATTGTAAGCACCAATCGAGCAGGGCAGTAACCAGGGGAGGCTACATAGGCATATGATAAGGAGTTGCTGGAACTCTGTTTTATTTGCCTGGCTTTCCCCACTGTTTCTATTTGTGCCTCACCTACACAGAGAGTAATCGACCTAACTCTCACAAACACTTCCTCCTTATATTCATTTCACTACACTTAACAAGCACACCTCTTTCCAACGCACCTAAATTTATTCTAACTTGCCTTGATTTGGTTCTCTATCATTCTTTCAACCTTGAGGGGGACACTTGTTACAGGCACCGTTGCCTTTTCTCTCCTTCATGCACATAAAAAAAAGCATTTCACCTCATCATCTCACTTCCTCTTACTAGTTCCCTACAATCTCTTTATACACGCTGCAGTGTTGCATCTCTTTCACTCTTCAATTGCTGTTACAACAATCAGTGTTCTTCAGTGCCGTCCCTTGCGGCGAGTGGGAAGCACCCGCCTTTCAAGACAATCCCACTCTTATTCTGTCCAGCTCTCTAATCCAAGAATTAGCAAATTTTCTCAGTCTTTCTTCTACTCAACAAGTGAACTCTGAAACTCACTCCCTCAATCTATACTTCCTTCATCCTATGACTTAAAATGCTTTAAAATGTGTGTGTCCAGGCATTATAACCCAACATCCCATGAATTTGGCTCTGTCACTCTTTTGGATTTGAAAGAAACACTCGTTACAGGCAGCCTGCCTTTTTTCTCCTTCATACACATAGAAAATAACCCACAGGTCTTACGATCTCAGCGAGGTGGCCAGGACTTGATCTAAGTGAAGATAGCAAACCCGAGAGTAAGGGAAAGTGGAAGGAAATTATAGCTAAGAAGAGAGAGAGAGAGAGAGAGAAAGAGAGAGAGAGGCGGTAAATGGGTGAGAATGAAAAATGAGAGTGAATATTCATTGTATATATCTTAACTGTATTAATGGATGGAGTGTGTATGCATATACAGTATGTATGCAAGTAGGCTATATATGACATGCATGTGTGTACGTATGAACAAAATATTGTTATCCTGTACGTAAAAGTATGAACTATTAATATTTAAATCATGCGAGTGTGTGTGTTCATCTGTTTGTGTATGGTTATGTGTGTGTGTTATAAATGTGTGTGTGTGTGTGTGTGTGTGATTATAACTGTATGTATGCAGGATCGTGTGAGTGCATGATTCTATGTGGATGACATATATGTTCGTGTGTGTGTATAAATAATAGTAATAATAATTGTTGGTTTATTGTTCATTGCAGACCTGAGGCTGAAAATCTACAGAGTTTTTCTTAGACCTAGGTACAGTACAATACTTATCCTACCTTAACTACTAGGTCACATGCGACCTTTGGCGACCGCGAGGTGTCTGTCTTCTCACCAAGTACATACGCAGATGCAGTTTGTATTGGAGAGAAGATGTGTAGGCTAACACAGGCTGATAGCAGCTTGGATAGGCAGGAACCACAATACAATTCTCTCCGTCGCTATGGCTGAACAAAACTTTAGCATTCTGATGGGGACTCGAACGCTCTCCCCGGCCTGGCCCTGTTGGTCAGCGCGCAAGACACAGCGCTCTAAACCACTGGACCACGACCACACACACTGTGTGTGTGTGTGTGTGTGTGTTACTATGTATGTATGCAGGATCGTGTGAGTGCATGATTATATTATGTGGATGATTATATGTACGTGTGTGTCTGTTTGTCTACAGTATATCCGTCTGTGTGTGTGTGTGTATGAATGCGGGAGCTTGTGAGTGTATGATTGTATGTGGAAGATTACATGTACGTGTGTGTGTGTGTGTGTGTATGAATGCGGGAGCTTGTGAGTGTATGATTGTATGTGGAAGATTACATGTACGTGTGTGTGTGTGTATGTGTATAAATGCGGGAGCTTGTGAGTGTATGATTGTATGTGGAAGATTACATGTACGTGTGTGTGTGTGTATGTGTATAAATGCGGGAGCTTGTGAGTGTATGATTGTATGTGGAAGATTACATGTACGTGTGTGTGTGTGTGTGTGTATAAATGCGGGAGCGTGTGAGTGTATGATTGTATGTGGAAGGTTACATGTACGTGTGTGTGTGTGTGTGTGTATAAATGCGGGAGCGTGTGAGTGTATGATTGTATGTGGATGATCATAATTATGTACGTCAATGTGTGGGTGTGTGTTTTATATGTACGTGTGTGTGTATGTGCATGTATAATATCAACATGTATGTGTGTTTTATCTACTTGTGTGTATTATATCTACGTGTGTGCGTATTATATCTACGTGTGTGTGTATGTGCATGTATAATAACTTCATTTGTTTTAGTATGCTTACGTGTGTGTATTATATCTACGTGTGCGTGTAATATATCTACGTGCGTATGTGTGTGTCTGTGTGTATAATATCTACGTGTGTGTGTAGTATAATTATCTACGTGTGTGTATGTGTGTACTATATTATACGTGTGTGTGAGTGTGTGGTATATCTACGTGTGTGTGTGTGTACAAAGGAAAGGAAAAGGAAAACAAGCAACAACAGGTCATGCGACCCATCGAGGTTACTTGCCCGCCAAAACATTGCTGATCCAAGTGTTGCAACAGTATTTTTTCGGAGAGAATGTGGGAAAGATGTGAGAAGGTAGTGCTGCCCTGGGGCTTAGTTCATAACAGGGGAAATTATATTAAGATCTATTAGGTCATTACTAAAGAAGATATTTATTCAATTACAAATGCAGTCAACCTTGGGTTCAGCGCAAGGTGCTTGTCTAGCCGAACTTTGAAGGAATCAACGGTGTTGCAGTCTATGGCATCTCAGGGAAGCCCATTCCACAAGTTGACGACTCGATTGAAGAAGAAATTCTTGGATTCGTTACAGTTGAATGATTTACCAATGATTTTGCAGCCATTTCCCCGCGTGTAGTTTGATCGGTCAATCGTAAAATATTTATTACAGTTCATGTTGTCGATGCCTTTAATGATCTGAAAACTTGAATAAGGTCACCTCTCAATCTGCGCTTAGTTAATGGATATAAATTTAGTTCTTTAATAACCCCTTAAAGGCGAGCTGTGTGTAACGGACACCCTACCGCCAGGCGACGATATTAGGCCCCATTCCCACCTAAAATCGTAATTTTACGATAAATATCGTTATTACTTATTCATATGTGCCTATTTTACGTTTAATATCAAGATAGTAACATGTAACAACAATAAAACAAGTGGGAATAGTGCTTGGATGGTCAAAATCGCGAATATATTCCGACCGGTCATCCATGAAATTTGAGGCACAAGCGACATATATCCTCCCCTCTCGGTGCCTGGAGAGACACTGAGGGTGTGAGGGTTTCTCTCTCTCTCTCTCTCTCTCTCTCTCTCTCTCTCTCTCTCTCTCTCTCTCTCGCTTTCTCTGTCTTTCCCACGCATAGACACATGCAACACCACACACTAAGATCGGCTTGGAGATATTGGCACCATAAATACACCAATAAATATGGTAATAAGAGGAAAAATAGGTGATAATTGAAGGGGGGGGGGGGATTTTGATACATGTGGAGGAGTGATAGGAGGTATGAAAGGGAATTATCTCACTTAATCACCATTTCACTTGTTTTAAGTGCTACTGGGGCCTTTTAAAATGTTTTTTTAGGCCTTACCTCTTAACACATTACGAGCGGCCTATGCGGTTTATTTATGTGTACCGCCCAGCGGGGTGTTTTTAGCCAAAATAGGGCTGTTTACGTGATCATTTTCATGCCTAAATAAGACCCAGAACGTAAAACAAGTATCTATCCCTGAAAGGGCATAAACAGAGCTTTCGAATGACACCATAACGATCCTTGTATGATGGATAGTTTTCTTGCAATAACCGTGCAACGCGAGTGCAAAAAGCAGGTAATTCGGTACTTTCGGTACATAATTGAGTATGTAGCGAGTGAGAGAGGGAGGAGGGAGCTGAGATTTGTGTCAGTAGGTTCGCCGCGGTGGTCTGGAGCAGTCATACGCTCGCTACTCTCCTGCCACCACTTGTCTCTCTCTCTCAGCCACATTACGTGCTGAAATTGCCACTCGAGTTATGTCGAGCGCCGCCACATAGTCCAGCTTTATTTAACTCGACTTAAGTGGTGAGCCGACTTTTAGGGGTTAAGAGTGTTCTCACCTTTGCCCACCAAAACCTCTTAAGAGTGTTCTTGCCGTTCCTGGGTTAAGACGTTCCTCGTATGGTTTGTTCCGAAGACAGGGTATCATCTTGGTAAATCGATGTTGAACTCGTTCCAATTTGTCTATATCTTTTTTATAGTAAAGGCACCAGAACTGAACGCAGTATTCCAAAAGTGGGCGGACTAATGAATTGTAAAGGGTGAGGATAATGTCTTTTGATTTATGTTCAAATTATCTACCTATGAAACCTATAATTTTGTTTGCCTTGCACAATGTTGACTTGGTTTTAAGTTACTGGATATTGTTACTACTAAATCGGTTTCTCTGTCTACACTCTTTAGCTGGGTGCCATTCATCGAGTAGTCTGCTTTTTCATTGTGGTACCCGATATGAAGTACTTTGTACACTTATTTTCATTGAAGCACATTTGCCAGATTTTAGCCCATTTAGACCAGTCAAAGTAGGGCTGGACTTAGAACAAATTGCAATAGAAGGTTTTTTGGCTTTAACTTGTTTATTAGGTCCCTCTGATGAACATATAAAAAGTCTCCAACTTTTGGACACCGGGAAAGTGGTTAATTTGCATAAATTCAAGATGGCCACCGTCCAAAGCTTCAATTTACAGATAACTTTTTTCTGGTTGCTCTTAGACCCTATAAATGTATTACAAACAACGTTTTTTGGCTTTAACTTGTTTATTAGGTCCCTCTGATGAACATATAAAAAGTCTCCAACTTTTGGACACCTGGAAAGTGGTTAATTTACAGCCAAAAAACCTTACAGCCAAAAAACCTTCTATTGCAATTTGTTCTAGGTCAAGCCCTACCTTTACTGCACATTATTGTCTATTACATTTTGCCTAGGCCTATACTAATCCCATCATCTTGTTTCTTGTTTCAACAGATTGGTGCGACATCTACCGAAGCCATGGAAGAAGAGGTGGTGCATAATCCTTGCGGCATTTGCTCAAACACGTTAGACGAAGGAGAAACAGTCAAGCTGAGGGCGAAGGGAGCAGATACTATCAACAATGGGCGATTTCCTACAGTACCTCGGAACACTCCAGGAGATGTTGCCGTACTTTGCAGCGTGTGGTCATAACAATTATGCCAAGTCAGCCCATGTGTACATTCAAGACATGATTGAACTTGAGCAGCTCAACCCAGACATGTTCTGTCAATTGAACTCCGGTCTATTTGTGATCCGCCGAAGTGATCGGCTGTGGGCAGGACTGCCAAGCGACTTGGTTATAGAGCAGGTTTTGATGCGCTCTTTGAAAACGAATGGTGGATTGACACGTGGTAGGGGCATGGAGGAAACGCAACGCCTGCGCTGGTTACTTGCTATGCCAGCCTGCGCTGAGGTGAGTGAAGTTATGCAAGAACTGACAGGGAAGCATTTCCACACCTCTGAGCAGCACAAAGAAATGACTGAAGCAAGGCGTGAACGAGATAGGAAGGACACAGAGAAGGTTCTCGCATTCTTCAAGGATTATGATCCATTTCAAGAATCAAATGAACTCAGGAATATTGCCAACGGTGTGACAGGACCAGCCTCGGCCAATCCTCATTTACTGTATGAGGTTGGTATGAACATTGTGCAGAAGATGGAAGGTAGCAATGCTTTTGACTTTTCATTTAGGAAGAAAGATCAAGTTGAGTCGTTGGGTGCAAAGGTTACAATCAGTGCTGAAAAAGTACCAATCGACCCACAGCTCCTTTTCCAGAGGCTCCTCATCTTTGTTAATAACAGGGACTTAGGTGTTGAAGAGGTCTTTGCGTATGAGTTGTCTAGCTACCCTACTGCTCTGTTCGATAAGTGGGGGAGGCTCAGGGAAGCCAATAAACCACAGCTAGGAGATGAGATAGCTGCTGTTGTTCCCAAGTCGTCATTGGAATCATTTGAGGAAGAAAGGACTGTGACCCATGTTCTGGATGGTGGTTCCTTATTGCAAAGGATTCCATGGAAGAAGGGTGACACATTTGAGGACATTGCAAGCATGTACATGAAGCATGTTTCCAAAAACTTTCTCAACCCGGTGGTTGTATTCGACGGTTATAAATCAGGACCTACTACCAAGGACATGACACACAATCGACGATCAAAAGGAGTCTTTGGTCAAAAGGTGATGTTCACTCCAACCATGCCCCTTCGGTCAAAAAAGGAAAACTTCTTGTCAAACTCGGACAATAAGCAAAACTTCATTGACTTATTGTGTGAAACATTCAAGGCAAATGGAATTGACTGTGTCAATGCGCCAGCAGATGCAGATGTCATGATTGCGAAGAAGGGAATTGAGCATGCAAGGGAAACCGTGACATATGTGATAGGTGAGGACACAGACTTGTTGGTGCTGTTGTGTCATTATGCGGAACGAGGGATGAATGATTTGTACTTCAAGTCGAGCAAGGAAGGTGGGAAATGTTGGCATATTAACTCAGTAGCAGAAGCTCTCGGTGAAAGCATCTGTCGTGTCCTGCCAGTTGTCCATGCACTCTGTGGATGTGACACAACCTCACGACTGTATGGTATTGGTAAAGGGGCTGCCTTGAGGAAAGTGAGGGAAGACAACGGTTTCTTGAAATGTATAGAAGCATTCTGTTGCCAAAGTGGAAGTAAAGACGCGATATCATCAGCTGGTGAAAAGGCCTTGGTTTATTTGTACGGGGGAAAAGGAAATGACACCCTTGACGGACTGCGAAAGACAAAGTTTTGCAACAAGGTGGCAAAAAGTTCAACTACCGTTGAAGTTCACAGCCTTCCCCCAACAACCGATGCAGCCAAATACCACTCGTTCCGAGTTTATTGTCAGGTCCAGGAATGGATGGGGAACTGTGTGGACCCCGAGAAATGGGGCTGGTGTCTGCGGAAGGGACAGCTTGAACCGAAGACGATGGATTCGCCAGTGGCTCCTGATTCACTACTGAAATTGGTCAGATGTCAGTGTAAGGGCAACTGTGACACTCAACGCTGTAGTTGCAAACGGAATGAGCTTGAATGTTCCAGTGCATGTGGTCAATGTAAAGGACTCTGTCAAAATAGCAACTTTGATGCAAGCACCGATGATCCAAGTGAATACGAACTCCTATCATGAATTACATAATTGGCTCTGAATGATGTCATACTAAGTCATGTTTTTTTTGTTTTGTTTTTTATAAAAAAGAGGGACAACAGGTCAAAAAACCCATACAAGCACAAAGTGCCTGTGTCACCCCTTGTGAAAGAGACAGTTCAGCCTGTCTGTAAGGTTTTTCGGCTGTAAATTAACCACTTTCCAGGTGTCCAAAAGTTGGAGACTTTTTATATGTTCATCAGAGGGACCTAATAAACAAGTTAAAGCCAAAAAACGTTGTTTGTAATACATTTATAGGGTCTAGGAGCAACCAGAAAAAAGTTATCTGTAAATTGAAGCTTTGGACGGCGGCCATCTTGAATTTATGCAAATTAACCACTTTCCCAGTGTCCAAAAGTTGGAGACTTTTTATATGTTCATCAGAGGGACCTAATAAACAAGTTAAAGCCAAAAAACCTTCTATTGCAATTTGTTCTAGGTCCAGTTAAATGATTGCTAGATTTACTGGACTAATTGTGAAAGCTTGTTTATATTGTTTTGCATATCTTCAACATGTTCATTTGTCAGTACGGTATTTGCGATTTTTGTGTCATCTGCAAACTTTGAGATTGTACAGGTGAGACCCTCATCTATGTCGTTAATGTAAATTAGGAAGAGGATTGGCTTCAGCACTGATCCTTGAGGTACACCACTAGTTACATTGGTCCACGTTGATGCTTCCCCATTAATAACTACTCTTTGTTTCCTTTCACTAAGCCAATTTTCTATCCACTGTAGAACGCTGCCTTGTATTCCATGTGCTTTTAATTTCATCACTAACCGTTTGTGTGTAACTTTATCAAAGGCTTTCTGGAAATCTAAGTATATAATATCTACAGCTTTACTTCCGTCATATAGATTTAGTATGTCATGGAAGAAGTCTAAAAGTTTTTTTAAGCAGGAACGTCTTTTGCGAAAACCATGTTGTGTGTCTTTCAGTATATTATTTTCCTCCGAGTGATTTACGAGTCTGTTTCTTATTATTGTTTCTAGTATTTTGCATACTACTGAGGTCAAGCTGATTGGACGATAACTGCTTGGCAAAGATTTGCTACTTTTTTTTTAAATTGGTGTTACGTTCGCAAGCTTCCCCTCATCAGGTATTTCACCGGTTTCCAAGGATTTGTTAAAGATCAGCATCAGGTGTTTGGAGAGCTCACATTTAGCTTCTTTAAGAACTCTCGGAGAAGTCTTATCGGGTCCAGGTGATTTGCTTTCATTGAGGTTATCTAAACATCTCAGTACCTCTGCCTCAGTAATGCTGATATTTCTAAGAACTTCCAAATTGTTTATCTGTACTGGCGGTACTGTAGGGATGTCACTTAGGTCTTCTGATGTAAAGACTGATGCAAAGAAGGTTTTGAGAGTATTACTCATTTTGGCATCTTCATTGGTAAAATCTCCATTTTCATCTACCAAGGATCCAATCGTTGAAGTCACCACTTTCTTCTTCCTAATGTAACTGTAGACTTCTTTTGGGATTAGTCTTGCTTTGATTAGCAACATGTAACTCCAATTTGTTTTTACTTTGTTTAATTAACCTTTTGGATTTACGTCATAGATCTCTGAAGGCCTGTCTATTTTCATCGTTATCGGAGGTTTGTAATCTCTTACGAACATTCTTTTTAGCGAGTAGACATTCAGTTATTTCTCTATTATACCATTTAGGTGTGTTATTATGTGCAAATCTTCTGTTTTTTTTATGGTATGCACTCGCGTACTGCGTTCGTGTAAATTTCTGTGAAAATTGTCCATGATTGGTTTATCTCATTATTGTTTAGAAAACTCCAATTGGCTTCTATAAATTTGTTCCGAGTTTATGGAAATTTGCTCGCTTGAAATTTGGAACTTTCTCTTTTTTTTTTCTTTTTTTTTTTTCTATATTCCAACTTACTTCCTCTCGGGCATAGGCTGAGAGCCTTAACATTCACCGCTTTACAATGAACAGTGAAGCCCGTGAGGTCTTGTTCCAGTCTAGGGAGTGAGACATGTGAAGCACGTAGAGTACAATGAGCACCTGCCATCTTGCCTTCACATGAGGCACGGTGCTCACTCATGGCCCGAAACGACCCAATCTCTGAAGCCACCTCGTTCCCGTGCTTCACTGTCTCACTCCCTACACTCGGACTCTCACACTTACACACACACAACGCCACCTGTTGAGCAGATAATTCACCAGGCATTGCACCCCTATAGCATATTTTGAATATGGGAATATTCATACAGTGCTATTTAATCAGGGAACAATGAGGGTATTTTATTGACGTTTCGGTGGGCTTCGTGGTAATGCACTGATACTAGGTACAGCACAAATTCCATCCCAATAATATCTTCCCATTGATACATCGGGATTTGAACCCGGGACCTTTGGATTACCAGGCCAGTGGCAAGACCACTCCACCACACCTCCCCTTTACTCCCCTCATTATACAGTGACCCTCATTACTGGTATTGAGTTTATTGCAATTAAATTTTATACTTAAAGTGATCGTACGGTGGTCACTATTGCAAAATTCATCACCAACAGTCACGTTATCGGTCAAGTCTTCTTTTGTTGCAAGTACAAGTACATTATTACTGCGGGTTGGAGATTGAACAAATTGATGAAGGGAGCTTTCTTGTAGGTTGGCATACAGATCGTGTCTGGAGTCTGAAGTAAGAGTGTCGCCACACTTGGTCACTGGTAAATTAAAGTCGCCAAAAATTATAGTATCGTGTATGATACTTATTTCTGCAATTTGCTCGTAAATTTCTTGGTCGGTTTGCACTGATTAAGCTGGGGGCCTGTATATTAATGCTAGGATTGTTTTTGTTCCTATATTGTTTTTTATTAGCACATAAGATGAATCAATATTTACTATTTGAGGTTTTGACAAGAGAATTGGGCTAAGACTTTCTTTGATGAAAAATATTACGCCTCCTCCATTTTTATTAACTCTGCTTTTCTCAAATGTTACATAGCTGGGAAGTGAAAACTCTGCTAAAAAGTCTCTGTCTTCCGTATTTAGCCAAGATTCTTTTATGCCGATTACATCAAAATTTCTGTAAACACGAGTTCCTCTAGTTCTGAAAATTGATTGCGTATACTTCGAGCGTTCACGTAGAAGACCTTTAGAGATGTGGTTCTTGATATCATTTGATGCTCGTCACATTTATTTAATGATTTTGCTTGTCTTGGGTTTGTATTTCTTCTGAGATTTAAGTTGTCCTCCCATTCTGATGACTGTTGGCCCCGTTTTTTTAATGAACGTTCTTTACGGCATCATTCAGCAGACGGCCAAACCAGGCAATTCCTACCGGGTTTAGGTGGACACCGTCTCTTGAGAACAAATGTTCATCATGGTAGAAATTATCCCAAGTGTTGGTGAAGCCAATGTTCTCTTCCCTGCAGATGTTGGCGAGTTGATGATTTATATTCGTGGCTGTGGACCATTAATTAATCCGGGGAATCATGCCTGAGATGATGATCCTACTAGATTTTTCCTGGTACGTCTTGATAAGCTGCTTGTATTTGTTCAAGAGTTCTTCTGATTGTGTGCACTGGAAGTCATTTGATCTGGCATGTATGACATAGGTTGTGTTTGTGGGGGCCAGCCTGGTCACCTCGTTCACAGCAGCAACGACGTCGTTCACGCCACCACCCGGGATACAGAATCGCTTTCTGGTCCTTGGTGACCAGGCGCAGAACTCCTTGAGCTGGCCGCGTACCATGGAGTCCCCCACAAGCCGTACTTCCTCCATTTCTTCTTCATCGGTAGTGAGAATTTGGAAACGGTTTTGACACATTGTTATAGGGATGACCTTCTTGGTAGCAGTACCTGGCTGTACACTATTTCTTGCGAGCTGAAAATTATCTTCATCAGGAACAAGGGTTGTGTGTGTGTGCGTGTGTGTGTATGTAGTTTTATTGCGTATGTGTGTGTGTGTGTATGTGTGTAGACGGACAATTATGTCATGTATGTGTGTGTGTGTGAGTAATTGTAATACGTATGTGTGAGTGTGTGTATGCGGGGACAATTACCTCGCGTGTGTGTTTGTATGTGTATTTTTTCTTTGTGTGTATGCGTGTGTGTGCGTATGATGTAATTATGCTCGGATGTGTACAATCTTAAAAAAGAATCTAGTGTGAAGGAATGTTGAATATTTTAGGCGTTATTCAAGAGAGAGAGCGAGAGAGAGAAGTTGATTGTGAGAGAGTGTGTATATATATATATATATATATATATATATATATATATATAGATATATATATATATATATAGAGAGAGAGAGAGTTAGAGTTATAAAGGGTTTAGTATGATAGAGTTAGAAGTATAAAGGGTTTTGTATGATAGAGTTAGAGTTATAGAGGGTTTACTATGATAGAGTTAGAGTTATAAAGGTTAATATAGAGCATAGTATGATAGAGTTAGAGTTATAAAGGTTAATATAGAGCATAGTATGATAGAGTTAGAGTTATAAAGGGTTTTGTATGATAGAGTTAGAGTTATAAAGGTTATTATAGAGCATAGTATGATAGAGTTAGTTAGTTAGTTATAGAAAGAGTTTACTATTATAGAGTTAGAGTTATAAAGGGTATATAGTATGATAGAGTTAGAGTTATAAAGGGTATAGTATGATAGAGTTAGAGTTATAAAGGGTATAGTATGATAGAGTTAGAGTTATAAAGGGTATAGTATGATAGAGTTAGAGTTATAAAGGGTATAGTATGATAGAGTTAGAGTTATAAAGGGTATAGTATGATAGAGTTAGAGTTATAAAGGGTATAGTATGATAGAGTTAGAGTTATAAAGGGTATAGTATGATAGAGTTAGAGTTATAAAGGTAAATATATTACATTAACCCTCTCAGTAGCCGAGTAATTATTTCTTAATTTTATGCTGGCTATTATTAGACGATTTTATTCAGTTCAGTAAGGAATTATGGGAGTCAGAGTGTTTATGCTGGTTATCATTAGACGAGTTTGTGCAGATTAGGAAGAACCTGTTGGAGCAAGAGAGATAATAGAGATAGTTCCTACCCCTTTGATTCCAATAGGTCCTTCCTAATCTGCATTAAACGGACTAATGATAACCAGAATATAATGTGAACTAGCGTCTTAGATCCTCGTGGGGTTAAAGCTTTCAGTATTTAACCCTTGTCTAGCAGGTTTTTATTGGGCTTATTTGGGCATATTCAGGCCCTACTGAATGATCAATCAAGTATCTGCATGACAAGAAATGTATTCAGCAAAAAACTAGGCGCTAAAAGCTTCAAAATGAGACCAGAACGAGCTACGTAGCACTCGTGGTTCTCATACAGTGGTACCAGTAACATGGGAGTTTAGCGTATAGCGGTATATTTTTTCCAGCTACGCTCACTACTGGCTACACTGCCGGCCTCTCGAGAACACAGGGAGGGTGAGTCAGTGGGCGGCGGTAGGCCCTGGGAGTCGGACGTGTGGCCCGCTGCACTCCCGGCCATTTGCACTCGATTTTAACCCTTTAAAAGCCATAATAATGCTCCTAACTTGCTGCAAATTGGCGCCCGGCTGCCCGGCTATAGCCGGGCGCCGCTCTCCGGGCGCCGCTCTTTAAGGGTTAAGGACCCATGTTTTCCTTTTATTCTGGTTATCATTAAAAGATTGTTTACAATTAAGGAAGGATGTCTGGGGATTAAAGGGGTAAACACTATCTTAATTAACTCTCTAGCTCCCACCAGTTCTTCCTAGCCTGAATATAATCGTCTAATGATAACCAGGAAATAGAAATGAACTGCATCCTCATATCCTAAAAGAGCTAATGTACCTTCTAGCACCCATAAGTTCTTCCTACGTTGTATAAAATTGTCTAATAATAGCCAAAACAAATGTCATAGCGCATCATAATCCTCCTTTCAGTACCGCTGACGTTTTTTATATTTTATTTAAGCTACATTTAGACGATTTTATGAAGTTTAGGAATTATATATGTTAGCTAGAAGGATTAATTGAGATAATCTAGCTATTAAATTGGTTAACGTCCTTCACAAGCTGAATAATATCGTGGAATAGTTGCCAGAATATAATAAAAAGGATGTCACCGGTACTGAATAGGTTAATTATGTAAAAGGATGTCACCGGTACTGAATAGGTTAATTATGTAAAAGGATGTCACCGGTACTGAATAGGTTAATTATGTAAAAGGATGTCACCGGTACTGAATAGGTTAATTATGTAAAAGGATGTCACCGGTACTGAATAGGTTAATTATGTAAAGTCGTGAGAGATAATAACCATACCCCCATTTGAAGCTTTGAGATAATAACCATACAACCATTTGAAGCTTTGATATAATAACCATACACCCATTTGAAGCTTTGAGATAATAACCATACACTCATTTGAAGCTTTGAGATAATAACCATACTCCCATTTGAAGCTTTGAGATAATAACCATACTCCCATTTGAAGCTTTGAGATAATAACCATACTCCCACTTGAAGCTTTGAGATAATAACCATACCCCCATTTGAAGCTTTGAGATAATAACCATACAACCATTTGAAGCTTTGAGATAATACCCATACAACCATTTGAAGCTTTGATATAATAACCATACACCCATTTGAAGCTTTGAGATAATAACCATACACCCATTTGAAGCTTTGAGATAATAACCATACAACCATTTGAAGCTTTGATATAATAACCATACCCCCATTTGAAGCTTTGAGATAATAACCATACCCCCATTTGAAGCTTTGAGATAATACCCATACAACCATTTGAAGCTTTGATATAATAACCATACACCCATTTGAAGCTTTGAGATAATAACCATACAACCATTTGAAGTGTTGATATAATAACCATACCCCCATTTGAAGCTTTGAGATAATAACCATACTCCCATTTGAAGCTTTGAGATAATAACCATACAACCATTTGAAGCTTTGAGATAATAACCATACCCCCCTTTGAATCTTTGAGATAATATCCATACCCCCATTTGAAGCTTTGAGATAATAACCGTACTCCCATTTGAAGCTTTGATATAATAACCATACAACCATTTGAAGCTTTGAGATAATAACCATACACCCATTTGAAGCTTTGATATAATAACCATACAACCATTTGAAGCTTTGAGATAATAACCATACACCCATTTGAAGCTTTGATATAATAACCATACAACCATTTGAAGCTTTGATATAATAACCATACAACCATTTGAAGCTTTGAGATAATAACCATACAACCATTTGAAGCTTTGATATAATAACCATACAACCATTTGAAGCTTTGATATAATAACCATACAACCATTTGAAGCTTTGAGATAATAACCATACAACCATTTGAAGCTTTGATATAATAACCATACAACCATTTGAAGCTTTGATATAATAACCATACAACCATTTGAAGCTTTGATATAATAACCATACAACCATTTGAAGCTTTGAGATAATAACCATACAACCATTTGAAGCTTTGATATAATAACCATACAACCATTTGAAGCTTTGAGATAATAACCATACAACCATTTGAAGCTTTGATATAATAACCATACCCCCCTTTGAAGCTTTGAGATAATACCCATACACCCATTTGAAGCTTTGAGATAATAACCATACACCCATTTGAAGCTTTGAGATAATAACCATACAACCATTTGAAGCTTTGATATAATAACCATACAACCATTTGAAGCTTTGAGATAATAACCATACACCCATTTGAAGCTTTGAGATAATAACCATACACCCATTTGAAGCTTTAGGCATTAAAGGCACGTTCTGAAGCACCAGAAATATTATACACCTGTGTAGTTTCTGGACTGGAGAGAGAGAGAGAGAGTGTGTGTGTTATATAAGAGAAACTTGTAAAATATGTGCATAGAACATTAAATAGATACATACAGTAGATCGTGAATTATTGATGACGTGGGAAAAGAAAATGAGATAGATAGATAGATATATAAAGAGAGAGAGCGAGAGAATGTGAGAGGGAGGGGCTCCCGACCTTGTGTTGCTGAGGCCCCACTCTCTCTCTCTCTCTCTCTCTCTCTCTCTCTCTCTCTTTATAAATATATATATATATATATATATATATATATATATATATATATATATATATACTGTATATATATATATATGACAATAGAAGGAAAATGCCAGGGGGCTAACGATTTTTAGATTAATCATATCATAATGAATAAACAATAACAGTTTCCCACATGGCAATGTGAAATACTTTTAAAACTATTTTACTAGTGTAATAAAGGAAAGAAACCAGTGACACACGGAGCTTGAAGCAGTCTAAGTCATAGGATGAAGGAAACATATATTGAGGGAGAGTTTGCTGAGTTTGCTTGCTGAGTGGAAGAAAAACTGGGTTAAAGGCAGTGTTACATGAGCTCTTTGTTCGTCAATTATTACCAACAATGGCATCTTCAAATTTTAAGGTTTATCAGAAATAATCTACCTAACATAATCTACCTTCGGTAGTTTCCGATTCCAATGTGAAAGAGCTTCAAAATATTACGTGAAAACAAACTTGCTCATCGAAAATTGCCGGAAAATATATGACTCCGGCTTTAGAGAGTTGGACAGAATAGGGATGGGAATGTGTTGAAAGGCGGGTGCCACCCACCCTCTGTAAGGGAGGAGGTATACACTGAGAAAGCTCCGAAGAACACTGATTATTGTTATAGCAGTAGAAGAGTGAGAGATTAAACTTTGTGGCGTGTAGAGAGAAATTGTAGAGAATTAGTAAGAGGAGATGAGTTGATGAAACAAAGTGCTTTTGACTCTACCCTTTCGCAAAGTGCGGTGTGGAACCTCCCCACACATATGAACAGTATTCGATACATGGGCGCCCTGTACCCATCTACAGAGCAAGAAGCTGTGCAAGGGTATAGAACCCACAGAAACTGTTGAGCACATCTAACTTATGTGGTGCTGTTTTAGCAAGAGAAGTAATATGATCTTTCCAAGAATAGTTAAAAGAAAAGGAAATACTGAGGATATTGAGAGAAGAGTAAGGGTTGAATAGTGCATTATTGAAGAATAAAGGTTAGTCGTGTAGCAGTGTAGATTATGGGGAGATTGTAGACACTAATCAAGTAAGGCAATAAATACCCAGGGGAGAGGCCTCATAGGCATGTGAAAAGGAAGTCCTATTTGATTTGTCTGGCTTCCCTCACTATTTCCGTTTGTGTCTCGCCTACCCAGAAAGTAATCTAACTATATCTCACAAACACCTTCTCCTCCTATTAATTTCACTACACCAAACAAGCATAAATATTTCCAATACACCAACACTTTTGTTTCTGTCACTCATTAAACTTTGGGGAGACACCTGTTACAGGCAGTTTTGCCTTTTATCTCCATACGTATAAACAAAACAAAAAAGATAGATAGAGAAATTGGATTATGGAAGCATTAAAAACAACAAGGTTCTCTCTGCCCCAATCGAATATAGTTGATAGATCAGAAGATAGGCATGCTATGGCCTCATCTCATCAGTTTTGACGTAACTGCATGGTTGGTCGTTGTGTTTAAGGTAGAGTCATTGGCATAGGAGAGGATGGGACTAGAGGTTCAGTTGAGAACACCATTAATATATACTAGAAAACAAACTGGAGGGAGGACAGACCCTGAGCAATAAGCAACCTTATTAGGATCGTTAGGTCTGTTGTTGTTCGATATCCTTTGTTTCCTTTTTAATCTTAAAGAAAGGTGGTCTTGAATGCATCGACAATTATTAGACAATTAGCGCTACATACATCATATTATAATGCCTAAACCCGCAAGTATGGTAGATAAGAATATCAAGAAATCTCCACCTTTAAAATGGATTCCCAACGTGGGGATTCACTGGATGCCAGTCAGGATAATTATTGTGATGGAAGTTTTCCATGAATTGTAGTTTATAACACAAATAGAGCCAAAGACATAATTTACTTTAATGTTCCAAGTTTGTAATAACTTACCTCACTATAAGCTAATATAATAACTTGATAGGCTGGACATTAAGTACGCAGGTAACTACTCCTGTAATAGGCATCTTCACAACAGCCGCATGTTTGACAGTTTTTATCCAATTCGTTTTATCGATGGCTTTATATGGACCGCATCAACCAATGCAAATATATTGTCAGGTTTTGCCAGTCATTAAATTATAGGTTTGATTCCCAAAGGGAAGTAGAGAAAACCTAATATTTAGTAGGGCCCCGTATTCATTGACGACTTCGCCTATTAATAGTAATAGTCTCCATTCAACATCCTGCGCCAGCATTTTGAATAGCCCGCACGGAAGCATCATGGAGTACTCATCATAAGTGGATGCCTAATTCCCTTATGGAATCGTCATTTTGATTGGGTACCCTACAGAAAAAAACTCCATAAAAAATAAAAAAGAACATTTAATTTAATATCTGTTATTATATGACTTGCCATATACGTGGATTTCTTATGCTTTGCTTCCCTGACACCAGGCCCCCTAGCGGCCATCTTCGTTCTTCACTGATATATCAAGAATATACTTATAGAAATCAACGAATGGGAAGTGGGATGGTTGGGAGGGCCCGAGTCGTCAATGATTACGGGGCCCTACTAAATATTAGGTTTTCTCTACTTCCCTTTGGGAATCAAACCTATAATTTAATAGGGCCCCTCCATCATTGACGACTTCGCCTGAATATCAAGACTGGAGGCGGGACATTCGTAAAAAATATCCTCACCTTAGGGAAGAAAAAATCCGGATAACATTTTCTTCAGATTTATTGTATGTAATACAAATATAAAAAGGTATAAAAGATTTGCTAGCAGTGCGTGGCATTAACACCTTACGAGCGGCCTATGCGGTTTATTTATATGTACCGCCCAGCGGGGTGTTTTTAGCCAAAATAGGGCTGTTTACGTGATCATTTTCATGCCTAAATAAGACCCAGAACGTAAAACAAGTACCTATCCCTGAAAGGGCATAAACAGAGCTTTCGAATGACACCATAACGATCCTTTTATGATGGCTAGTTTTCTTGCAATAACCGTGCAACGCGAGTGCAAAAAGCATGTAATTAGCCACTTTCCCGATACAATTCCTTATATAGCGAGTGAGAGAGGGAGGACGGAGCTGGGATTCGTGTCAGTATGTTCGCCGCGGTGGTCTGGAGCAGTCATACGCTCGCTACTCTCCTGCCACCACTTGTCTCTCTCTCTCAGCAACATTACGTGCTGAAATTGCCACTCGACCTATGTCGAGCGCCGCCACATAGTCCAGCTTTATTATATACGACTTATGTGGTGAGCCTCTAATTAAGGGTTAAGAAACTGCTTGATCATGGTCAGATCGGTGCACCCGATCATCTGCATGAAAAAAAGTGACACACCTGTGTCCAAAAGAACGATAACTCTGCCGTAGGTATACGTTCTGTTCTTAACTTAATTGTACATTCATATCATTGTACACTTTGGTAAAACAGACATAGTTGCAACTATGCGATAAATTCTTAGGATTTAAAAATAAGTCAACTAATCCTGGACTGTAGAACCCGTCCTATCACAGCTCGTGATTTATCACAATTCTCCAAGGGTACAGGGGGATATGGACTATTCCGCACCCCCCCCCCCTTTTTTAAACTAAACAATATTATAAGACCTACTGTACCCGTTGCCGTAAAGCTACACAGGTACGCTTTGGTTTATCTAGGGCAACCGACAGGTAGCGTGTTAGGAACGTATGATTGGAAGTCCAAAGTTGGCTTTTAGCAATATCATCAATCGAAAAAAATTGTAAAAATCTGAGGGACACTGCCCATTTCCTAATGTCGTGAACCCTGCCTATCACGCCGGGATTGCTTTCCCTGATCACGTCGACAAGCAAGGAAGCTAACTTCCGTTTTGTAATGCGCTTACCTAGTCGGTTGACCCATAAAGCACCTAGTTGGCGAGGTTGCGCAATCCTCATAAACTTTGTGAGGGCTTGCACAGGACATAAAATGTGATGAATGAGGCCTCTTTTTAAGGCTGGGACGGAAAATTCAGAAAAAACATGTTCCGAATGTTCGTTCTTAGCAATAAAGGAGGGAGACGGCGCGATTTGAACATTGTCGTGTAGTCTCCCAAACCTGAGACAGTTTGGTTCGTTGCTCATCGCCGCCAGCTCAGAGACCCGGTTTCCGGTGGCAAGTGCCATGAGAAAAACGGCTTTCTTTAAAATTGAATCAAAGTCCGGCGCATTATTATATTTGCGTGATTGCAGCAACTCTAGAGCTTTATCAAGGGACCAGGTTGGCATGAGCTGGCAGGGAGGTGGACGAAGCTTAAAACACGCCCTCATAAAACCTTTCTCCTCCGCCTGCGGTACAGACAGGCCGGTGAGGTCAAGGAAGGGGGTCCTAATGGCAGACAGATGATTTTTTAATGTTATGACCAAAAAATGTTTCTGCTCAAAAAGATAGTCTAAATACTTGAAGATTAAGGCTACCGAGGCAGTCTTTTGCTCTGACTCAACAATCCAGGTTGTATAGGTTTTCCAATGTGATTGATATTGTCGCCTGGTCGACGGTGTGTATTGATTCATGAGCTTTTGGGTGACACTTGGTCCAAATTGATTTAGCCATTTGGCATAGTAAATATCCACAAGGCAAAACTGAGCGAGGTCCGAAGGTTGCCAATAGTTTCCAAGTGGAAGACAGAGACCGGGAGGGACGTCGGGTTCTTGCACCACTGTTGCAATTGGTGGTACCATACCTGAGCCGGCCAAAGAGTTGCGATCAACGCTACCTGGCCCCGATAATCCCCCAGTTTGTGAATGACTTTGTACATTAACACAGAGTCTGGTGGCGGAAACAGATAGATTGAGGTCCACTTATTCCAGTCCACCAGCAATGCATCGGGTCCCCCCGCCGGGGTTACCCCGTGCCGGGTCAAAAAGAGTGGCAGTCTGTGGTTCTCTGCTGATGCAAACAAGTCTATCTGTGGACGGGCCGGCTTTGCAATCATCTTGTTGAAGATAGCCTGTTTGATTGTCCATTCTACTAGAGTGCTCTGCCGGCGAGATAGAGCGTCTGCCCAGACGTTCTCTATGCCGGGGAGGTAGGTAGCATGTAGGGAAATCCCTAGCGAGTCGGCTAGGGTAAAAATTTGTTCTGAAACTCTCAACAACTCTCGTGACCTCACTGAGCCTTGCTTCTGAATGCAAAAAACTGCGGTTTGATTGTCCATTCGGAATGCTATTGATGTGTTCTTTAATGTTGTGCCGTGAGTCTGGAGAAAAAACAGGGGAACTAAAAGCTCTTGCTTGTTGATATGTGACTGTTTGTCTGTCCCCCAAATGCCTTGCCCTTGGTGGCCTAGACTTGACTGATACCCCCAACCCAGGGTCCCCGAGGCGTCCGTGTCTATCCAAACCGTAGGCGGGGGAGAAACCCATGACGTGACTGAGTAGAGGACGTCTTGCTTGGTCCAGGCCGATAGTAAGGTATGGATTAATGGAGGAATTGGCCATAATTTCTCCTCCGGCAAGAGAGGGAAGGCTTTGTTGCCTTCCATGATTAATCGCTTGGCTTTCAATCGGCCCAACTTGACAGTTATTTGTACCCAGTTGATAGAACCGATCAGGGAATCCCACGTTTTCCTGGTCGTATCCAGACTGTGGAGGAACCGGAACAGTTTCCTTCGAAATCTGTTACGGTTGTCCGCACTCTGAGTCAGAGTCAGAGCGGCGGTATCCCAGATCAGCCCTAACCACTGAATCGTCCTTGAGGGGACAAGGTGCGACTTTGCCAAGTTCACCTTGAACCCTAGGGCTTGTACATGAATTAACACCTGGTTGACATGGTCTAGACATAATTCTACAGAGTTCGCCACTACTAGCCAATCGTCCAGATACCAAAACACCTGTATTCCTTGAACTAACAGGGGGAAAAGAGCTTGCCGGACGAGTTTAGTAAATACTCTTGGTGCTAGGTTTAACCCGAACGGCATTCTTTGAAAGACATAAGTCTCGTGCCGGATTCTGAGAGCGAGAAACTTTTGGAACCTCTTGTTGATAGGGACATGCCAATAGGCATCTTTGAGATCTATCGAACACATCCAACCTTGTGGCGGAAGTGCGAGTCTGAGCTGCTGAACTGTCAGCATCCTGAAGGGTGAGTTCTCTATAAAGGTGTTCAGATGCGAGAGATCTAGAACTGGTCGCATCTGCCCACTGTCCCTTTTTGGCACTAAAAAGAGTCTTGATGTGAACACTGGCTGAAGGGGATCTATCTGTATAAGGACCCGTTTGGCAATCATTTCTTGTACCATGACCTCCGCCTCCTGAGACACAGGGGAGTATTCTTGCGGCTGACGCAGTCGAGGCCGCCGGAGCCACCGCCAGGTGATTCCCTTGCTCACTGTCTTCCCCGCCCAGGTACGTTTGGGCCAAGCTGAGCGGAACGCACGGAACGAACCCAGGTGCAGCCGGGGTTCGTCCTGCAAGGCAACTCCCCAATCCTGGGCCTTTGAGCTTGGCCTTGGGATGCGGGGAGTGTGAGTGGCTAGGTTTTTGGAGGTGGAGGGGGGTTGGAATCGGACGCTTGACTAGCTTTGGCTGTTGTAGTGCCCTGATGATTTTTATATGGGGCTTTCCCTTTATACCCGTGCTTACCTTGTTTGGGTTTGTACTGATTACCTCCATGCTGAGGAGGTGGTCTGGGGTCTCTAGGTGATTGTTTAGGGTGAGGTTGGTACGGTTTGCTACCACCCTTTGGTTTATGAAAGGGTTTCTTAGGTGGATCCTTCCTAGCTTGGGAGGTAACCTGCTTCCACCCACTTACCATATTAAAAACTAGACTCCACGTTTCAGTGTCAAGCAAGGTGGGTGTCAGAACCGGGGAGAGGGTTACCCGGCGACCTATGGCCGCCGGCAACTTTCTCACCAGATGTACTCTCAGATCTTGGCGAGCTCGAACCGCCTCCAAAATTGCAATTCTAATGTCCCCTAGGGACTGAATGGCGTTTTCTAGTGAAAGTCTGCAAGAAAGCTCAACGTTTTTTCTTATTTAGGGTTCATTGATGGCCGAGATCGTGCGTGCAAGAGAGACGGCTATTTGATGACTCACCAAGTACTGCGAGAACATCCGGTAGGCTTTATTGCGTAACTTAAAATCTCGGTCCAAGTGAGTAGCCGGGGGGGGGGGAGAGAAAGGCTCATCAAGGGCATGCAATGACACTTTGGGGGACGCCAGAAATGTTAGTAAGGCTGGGGCCACCCCTTCTGCTTGGGATACTGGTAGGGAAAAATAATTATGATTCGCCGGTGGGATTTGATGTGAAGCTTTGGTGGTGATAGTCTTGGCAAATACCTGTGCTTCTATCTCCCAGTCAACCCAAGGGCCTACTCCCAGCTGCCGCATCTGCAGTACCGGAGTCTGAGCTTGGTCCAGAGACGGAGTTGTAGCCAACTCCGGCATAAGAGAATTTAAGGCTTTGACATCATTAATGCCATCAGCCTTCGACCAGTCAGCAAAAAGTTGTGCAGAAGCTGCAGAAGGAACGGCCGGCGCTGCAGAATACACAAAATCTGCCGGGTTAAGTGAGCTTGGGACACCTTCAATTAGGACATCTAATACCCTCCCTGTCTCATCTCTTGCCCGAAATTTACGGTTCTTATTAATTTCAATGGACCACTCGCCAGGAACTGGAGGGTCCCCTGATACCGAAGGTTGAGCTATAAGGGAGTTCTCTGGCACTACAGGTACCCAAGAGCAATCTGTGCCATAAAGGAGGGGCATGGGGCCCTTCCTCATAGGCTCCTTATCTAAGGGAGGGGGTTGAACATCAGTAACCACCCTAAAGTTGGACAAAGCGAGTGCCGCCGGCCCTGTGGGGCTTGGGGCAGCTGCTACCGACTGAGCTGGACAAGTAGGGGGAACAGCCGGCGACTCTAAAGGTCTAAAAACAGACGTGTTAGGGGGCTGAGCTGAGAGGGTAACTTTGGGATGAGATGAGGCAAGGGTTTGATAATGTTGTATCACATTGTGTAATAACTCTTTTACCTGATCAGAAGTCATCCATTTCCTAGAGGTATCTTTGGATGAGTTTGAACTAGCCTCAGAATAATTACTAGGAAGAGACTGAGGAGCCGGGGAGAACAAACCATCCGCCGGCTCCTCACTCTGCTCTAAGATCTCTTGTGATTCTAGCCCGTGTGAGTCTATCTCATTATCTGCCAGGGGCCATGATAAATCGGGCACTGACGACGGCAACACGTCGATGTCGCCGGCCTCAGTCCGTTCTGGAATGATATTTAGAGATGGGTCTGAATGGCGCCAGTAGCCCCCTGCCACCATGGGCAGGGAGTCCTGCGTCAACTGTGAGCTTAATTGGGCCCCCGGCGGATATCCCCTGAATTGGTTGGCCAGCACCCTACTAGGGCCTGCCGCCTTCACACCCCGGGGAACTACCGTTAATTTTGGTATTGCAAAAGTCACATTATGAGGTTCACGTATAGCCTGTTCCTGCCTAGATGTAGATGGTAAAGATTCAGATCCTATTTCTGACTCCCCAGAATCACGTATAAATGTATCCGAGGGAGGTGTAGGAGGGAGCGGCTGCGGAGTCTCACGCCGGCTGCTCGGGGTGACGTATTCTTCTCTGCGGCGCTTGTGAGACCGGGAAGAATCTGAGGTAGAGTGGCGAGCGTGTGTCCTGGGAGACTTCGACCTGGACCTCGACTTCCGCCGCGTGGCACGGTCGGAGGAGGGGACCTCGGTGACATCGCTCTCACTACTTGCTATTGACAAACTCTTTACTGATAGCTTTAGTTTTGACCTTGGGTCTGACCGCTTTGGAGGGTCCTGGTTTAACTAAGGGGGACTTGATAATTAATTTGTCCCACAGGACTTCATCGTCACATTGGAGGGCCTTGTGGGCTATGTCTTTAGCATATAAGTTAAACGCAGCCTTCACCTCGTGCAAGGCTGCTAAACAAGACAGGTCTTTCTTAGCCAGCAGAGCATTTTTTAATTCAGCACAGATGGCGCACTTTTTGGATAACCACACGCCCCTAGAGCGGTCCAGACATTTCACGCATTTGATGCAAAGGGAATGAGCAAAAACTGGTAAAAGGGAAAAAGAGGGCGTAGCGCAAAGTTCAAACCTAGGCATGGTGCCGTAATGAGGTTCCCCCCCTCCGCCGGGAACAGAAGTCCAACTCCGCCGGAGAAGCAGCCGGGACCTGGAAAAATTTCCAGGTGCTCATAAGGATAACCAGCGAGGTATTAAACATCCTAACTCAAATCCGCCGGAAACCTAGCTATAATGCACCACTACGCTAACCTTCCGCCGGACTTGTCTAGCTGATTTTCACAACTCACTTGTGATATTTCACAGGTCCCTTGACCTTGTTAAGGTGTGATCCTACTAAATAAGTTTGCAAAACTCTTCTTATCACTTCGTGTACACTTGACTGGGGGTGCCGTAGGCGGTACGTCTGACGTGTCACTAGGTCAGGCCGGGAGAGTTAACTCGGCGAGCCGAGTTTATATCCTTGCTCGGAATGCAATTCCGCCGGAAGAGTGGTTCAGCCAAACCACGCCGGGATCTTTGAATGTTTCTATCCGTCAAAGACGAATAACCTGGGCCCCACTCACGGGGCCGCCGGAACAAACAAAAACTGCCGGAAAAAAAGGGGTTGGCACAGCTCCTTTTGACCGCAGTCCCACACACATAAAATAAATGCAATAATAATAATGATAAGGGACGTCTCCCCTACCCCGAAGGAACAAGACCGCATGCAAGAACCAGAATCAGGGGCATACATAGGTAACAATAACAACAGAAAATTTAGACCACTAAATTACCTGAAACCTACGTTGGAGACCCCTAACTAGGCCAACCACAAGGACTGAAGAACATCCCAGCAGACGCCGCCCCAGCAACCAGCAGCCGCACCAAGCAGAGGGAGGCCACCCAAGGGGCCTAAGCAAAACACGAACCCTGGAAGGTGGAGCACCACGTGCAGAAACCCTTAACCAGAGCTTTTGCTGATAATAGAAGAAAATGGCATGTACTACCTCAATATTGACAGTCTGTATCATGCCTCGTAGAGTGGTCGCCTTCTAGCTAAGTAAACACAACAGCTAAGGCGTATCACAAAATAAACAACACACGCGGTACACCCATCCGGGACTCGTAGGCGCCTGTTACAATGGTACCCTATTTTAACACTTCTTCCTGCGGATCGACCAATCTGGAAGCCGTGCTAACTAATCTAAACCTTGTTACTGCAACACAGATGTATACAAATGAGTAAGGACTCACTAGAAGCTCTGCGAACGACGAATGAAGCGGACACGGCGCGAGCCCTGTTGTCGGGAGGGACGCGGAAGAAGGAAGAACGAAGATGGCCGCTAGGGGGCCTGGTGTCAGGGAAGCAAAGCATAAGAAAGCCACGTGTATGGCAAGTCATATAATAACAGATATTAAATTAAATTTTATTTTTTATTTTTTACGGAGTTTTTTTCTGTAGGGTACCCAATCAAAATGACGATTCCATAAGGGAATTAGGCGTGCACTTATGATGAGTACTCCATGATGCTTCCGCGCGGGCTATTCAAAATGCTGGCGCAGGATGTTGAATGGAGACTATTACTATTACTAGGCAAAGTCGTCAATGATTACGGGGCCCTATTAAATATCCTTTTTTCATTATATTTATTGATCTTTGATGGCATCGTTAAGCAAATATTATCTTTTGAATAACCTCAACAAGCATCTGTGCCTCAATTCAAGCCACTTATCACATGACTCAGCTGACACTAAATGCCATCTTTGTACTCGACTATTGGTTTGACATTTGGTTATCATATCAAGTAGACAAAACAGAGTTGTGGATAATGGTGTTCTTCAAAAATGAACTTGTGTCACTTCTTGAGTTCCTCAGGGTTCTGTATTTGGACGACTACTGTTTATTATAATTGCTAGTGACAATGCTGTTGGCGGACTAAATATGATCTCCTAGGTTGTAATTCGCGAAGGATGTTAAATTTGTAGTAAAGATTAGCCCTTCTCAAAAGGTTAAACAAATCTACAAGGATCTGCGTAGCCTGGAAGTATGGCTTAACCCTATCTGGTGTGAGGCGGGTCTTATTGGACCCTCCTTGTTCCACGTCATTATTTTGGAGATTTTAGGACGTTTCACCCCATTAGTTGGACGATTATAAGACACATCAGCCCATAAAGGTGTCGATTTGTTCTGGGCGAAGGATAGTGATCTGCAATTGATTAGAAATGGGCTTTTAGCTTGAAGGAGGTCTGGGTTGCTTTATTTTAGTTTAAAGGGGGTCTGGGGAGCCGTTTTTCTTAGTCTAAAGCGCAAACTAAAAATGCATTGCTTGAAAATTACAAAAAACTATGACAATAATCATTAAACAAAATATCATAATAACCCACAATATGTCGCACCAGATAGGGTCAAGACATTTCAAATAGTATCACTGAAATAATTCGCAGGGATGAGTGTTAGTTTCTAACATGACAAAATATGACGTGATATCTTCTTCGGATCATAGATATAAGGCTCTCATATTTCAGTTCAGTATTTGAACAAATAGGTGTACACTCACAAATCATATTCCCAAATTAAAACGATGATTATGATGACAAAGACGGTGAAGGACGTGAGCAGTAGAAGAGAGAAGAACATGAAGAAGAAGGAGAAGAAACAGAAAAGACGATGATGATAATATGATAACAAACAACAACAACAACAACAAAAACAGCAACAAGAAAAAATGTCGTGAAAGGCTTGTGTGTAATTGAAGAGTATAAAACCATATCCTCTACACTTTCCCAGCCTGGCTCACATTTAACCTGTGAGGGCACAAGATTATATGTCTACAGGCAGTTCACTGTCTGTCTGTGTGAGGGTGTAGCGGGACTCGCACACACTGGCAATAATCAAGGGTAGGAAAAAGGTATAATTGTTGTGGTAAACTATCAATGGAAGTTAAATATTACTAAGCTATAATGAATCAAATCAAATCAATCTAAATTAAAACTACTCCATATCTAAATTGAATTCAATCTGAAATAAGCTAATTTATATCCAAAGGTCTCACATAATAAATTTATATATAGGGTAAGGTTATAAGGGTTAATACTAGCCAGGAATTAACTCACCAATAGTTCCACGTGGCAATGAGGCAAGGGAGAACGTTTTACCCAATATGGCGGACAATGGAGAGGCAAGACACCGGTCCCGAGACTCGAGTCAAGTGAAAGAAAGAATAAATGATTACATGGGAATGGACATGAATATTATGCTTATCTGTCAGTCAGTCATGGCATCGATGAGAGCGTCGTGATGGTGTAGCTGTTTGTATTGCTGTCAGTGTATTGTGATTAGAGGCACAATAGCGCGATCAACTGAAGGCAGAATTTAGATGTTAACTGGTTGGTGTTCGTGAAGGCTCTGCCTTCTCTTCCTCAGAGGCACACCTTGCTGCCTTGGCAAACGCCACGAGCCTAAATTATCGTACCGCATCTAGGTTGCTCTATACGATAAATTATATTAATATATACGATAAATTCATATATACAACATAAGACCATGGCAATATTGCTTAATAGCATATTAGGCCTTTTATAACTTAACTTATTTACAATCTTATAATATACGATCTACTCGTCCTATGCCGGGCTGCAGGAACGTCCGTGACGTCACAGAGACATACGGGATCACAAATGAGTCATATTCTATCGTATTTATACGATACACTCCCCCCACAAAAAAATACCTGAACCCCACCTTAAACTTAAAGTTGCCCAGAGGCTATCTTCTGACGCCACATGTCGACGGCGCCAGCAGCAGCGCGTCTGGGACGCTTCCCGATCCGAGATTGATCACCATCAGTAAGAGGTGAGTCGTTAATCTGAGAATTCTCGGACCCAGCAATAACAGGTGGAGTCTCCGATTGTAAAGTGGAATCGAGCTCCAAAGCGTATAAACGTGCGATAGGACGAACAGTAGTTCCAGTGGCTGTCTTCAATAGCGCCACCCGCTCTACAGAGTCTGCCCCCTTGTATACCTCCAACACGCGGCCCAATTTCCAGTATAAACGAGGACTATCTTCTTTAATTAAAACAACTTCACCAACAGTAGGTGCCGTTGGTCTACCAGAGGGAGTAACACTCCTTTCCCTCAATGCTAGCAGATATTCACTAATCCACCGTTTCCTAAAATCCTCGATTATCCTTGATATATACTGGTATCTCTTAGACACCGCTACCTCAGAGTACAACGAGGGATCCTCTAACTCTACTATGGATTGGAAATCAGATGGAAACGCAGTCAATTGTTTTCTATATAGCAAGTGAGCTGGCATTAATTGTAGTGGTTCTTGCAGGTCAGTGTACACATATGTAAGCGGACGATCGTTCACGACTGCCTCTATCTCTGTGAGGACTGTCATTAACTCACTCTTCTTTAATAGAGCACGTCCTACTACCGCTCTGAGTCCTGACTTTACTAAGCCGACACACCGTTCCCACATTCCACCAAACCAAGGTGCCTTAACTGGAATGAACCTCCATTCGCACTTCCTCTCTCCCAAAAAAGTGATGATTTTAGGATCACTGCTCATACCCTTTAGATATTTTGATGCCTGGACATAAGTGGAAGCATTGTCGCTAAGAATGAGTTGAGGGAATGAACGACGGGCACAAAACCGTCTAAACGCCAGCATAAATTCTTCGCTAGACATATTATCACATAGTTCTAGGTGTACCGCTCGAGACGTTGCACAGGTAAACAATAATATAAACCTTCTCATGCTCTCTCGTCTTCAATGCCCCTGTGTAATCTAACCCTACAGCTTGGAAAGGTTCTATGTGCTTTACACGGCATTCAGGTAGGGGTGGAGCTGGTCCAGTTGCATATGGTTTACCTTTTAGTCTCTGGCATATTACACACTTTCTTACTACGCGTCGAGCTACTTGTCGAACTCTGGGTATCCACCATGTGAGACGTAAATTTGATATAATATGACATACCCCGTAGTGTTTTACTTCCCTATGTGCATGTATGATCAATAGATCAGTAACGTGATGTCTTGTTGGCATAAGTATAGGGCGGTTTGTACCGTCTGTTACACCCGACCACTTCAGGCAACCCTCACACCTGATGAGGTCATTGTCGAGGTGCAACCTTAGTTGACGCACTAGATTAGGCATTATAGTCTTATTCGAGCTTTGCAAAGATTCTAATTCAATGGAAAAGGTTTCTACTTGAACCCACTTGATCAAAGTTACTTCAGCTGCTTTAAATTCACAAGCATCAATTTTGTGACCCCTGTTGCAGCGTTGGCCCGTTACTTTAAGCTTGATATTGGATACATATCGCAATACCCAAGCGACAACTCTGACTAGTTTATTATAGTCACCGAATCTTGCCCACTCTATGATTGGACCCGGTGGCTCATTTGGTTGGGCTGTAACTGCCACTGTTTTCAGTGGCAGAAGTCCCTCACCAACAGCATGCCAAATCGTCCATTCACTTTCATGGAGCAGCCACTTTGGGCCATGCCACCACAATTCGGACTTCACTAACTGGCTAGCCATTATACCCCTAGTTATGAGATCACTAGGGTTTTCTTTTGTATTTACATAATGATAAGCAACGTCTGGCAATAGGGCCCTAATCTCATCTACCCTATTCCTCACATAAACTGGCAGAGACTTCTTGCTATGTATCCAGTTGAGTGCGACCTGACTATCGCACCATACGTGAACGATTTCAATGTTTAACTCGCTCTCGTATGCTGCGCGTACATGTTGCACCAGACGTGCTAAGAGCAGCATGGCAGTCAATTCCATTTTAGGGATAGTTACCTTTTTAACCGGGGCTACCTTGGCCCGGGCTGTAACTAAATGTGCCCCAAATGAAGTAACGACATATATGGCTACCCCGTATGCCGTGGCGCTAGCATCGCAAATCGTGTGTAACGTAACGTCACCTAACGCCGCCACTTTACGAGGTATAGGTTTAGTACATAGGATGGCATACTCATTCAACAACAATGTCCCTTGGTCTTTCAGGTCCTCGGGCAAACTGTCATCCCCTCCTATTTTACGTCTCCAAACCTCCTGCATTAGAATCCTAGCTCTTATGGTAACGGGTAATGCTAGACCCAAAGGATCAACAAATTGTGCAACTTTGCTCAACAGACTTCTTTTTGTGTGCGCTCCTGTCTGCTGAGCAAAAGACCTTGTTTGAAAAGTTAGTATGTCATGTTTAGGTTGCCAGATCATCCCCAAATTTCTGGACTTTTCCTGGTTATGAGATGCTGTACTGTCCACCTGTATCAAACTCTGAAGATCTTCACTATTAGTAACCCACTCACGGAGAAATAAATGTGCATCTGTAAACATTCTGCATGCTTGCCAGTATGTATATAACAAATCATCCTGACTATCGCTAGAACCCTGCAAATTGTCTATATATAATCCGCGAGATAGTTTACTTGTGTCCTCACGAATATCTGCTAGATGTTTTTTGTTTGTGGCATTTAACAAAAACTGTGAACATGTTGCCCCAAAGAGTACAACCCGAAAACGGTAGATTATGACCGGACTTTCAGAGTCGCTAATGTCGCTGAACCATAGAAAGCGGGTAACATCTCTATCTTCCTCTTTTAGCTTGACCATCAAGAATGCTTTCTCGATGTCACTAGTATATGCGTACTTCCCCAGCCTAAACCGCAATAGATGTTGGGACAGGTCTGACACCATGGACGGACCTGTCAGCAGGCAGTCATTTAGACTGGGTTGTTGACCTTGGTGGGCAGAGCAGTCATACACCACCCGTATTCGTGTGGTGACGCTGTCTTTTCTCACCCCATGATGGGCCAGATAGTGAACCCTACCCTTCTTAATCGGTTCCTTGACATCGACTCTCTCAATAAAGCCCCTATCTTCATAACTCCGAAAAACATCGTCATACGCCTGGCACGTGCTCGGTTCATTAGTTAATTTACGCTGTAATGCACGCAAGCGACCTAATGCCAAACCATAGTTGGTAGGCAGGCTTATCTCACTGTTCTTCCAGGGTAAACTAACTCTATGTTGCTTGTCTGAGGCACAGTAGCTCACAGACTCGCCAAACCTTTGCAGCGCAACTTCTGAGTCATAATCAGTCTCCATAGGATTAATGCCTATGTGATCCAATCTCCACAGTCGTTCCAGGTACAACTCGGCAGCCATTTTAGGGTCACTAGGTTGGGAATCCTCCCTTCCCAACTCCTCTGCCGCGGTTACATTGACTCTTAATATCGAGACCGTGTCGACCAGGACCTTTGACTGTATAGTATGCACCTTTCCGCTCATGCAATAGCCAACTTTAGTGGGGATTAAAATTACACCACACATCTTTTTAAATCCAGGGTATACTACATCATAATAATGATCCACACCAAGTAGAACATGCACCTCACTCTGATCTCCCATGGGATCTGACAAGTGAACCCCTTTGCTACGTAATGCGTGTTCCACCTTCTTCACTCCTACAGATACATATTCTGGTAGGGTGTCTACTACGATACATGTCATAAAGTACCGGGTTTTACGGTAGTAATATGAAATCTCCGCTATCTCGCAGTCTTGTTTGTCAGTAACCCCTGTGAAGCCCTGCAATCAAAGAGTCTCAGCCCCTATGATTTGGTGCTTCAGTCCCACTAATACGGACCTCTTTTGTTACTGTCATTACCTTCCATGGGAATCTGTATTGTGGGCAATATAGTGGTGTTTTGCATGCTACCTAGTGTCACAGTTGTAGTACCCTCTGGTTTGATGTCTTTGACTTTATCTGCCGTAGGACACAACTTATCAAAGTGATGTCCTTTGCAGTGGCGACAGGGCCTTAAGTATGTAGCAGTACATTGTCCCTGCTTACCATGTTCCTTACTTAGACAACCTACACATAGCTTCAACCTTTTTGCCTGTGCTAGTTTTGTCTCATTTGTTGGGTATTTTACACAGAAACTCCATTTATGTTTGTTGTTACATAGCTTACATAGAATCTGAGCAGGTTTTGTTATACGTACCCTCTTTCTTTTATTTAGTCCCCACCGTCATGCTTACAGTTCCCCTCTTCTCCACATTCTCACTCCCTCCCGACACATACATTCTCCCTTTGTTCAACTGTAGATTATTAATTTCTTTACTGAACTGAGTTTTGAACTCCCCCAGATCAAACGATCTAACCTTATCAAGTATTGCCATAGGAAGCTTCTGACGTAAGATAATGACTATCATTTCCTGTGTGGTGAGCCCTAGGGTGTCTAGCGATCAAGTATGGCACTCCATATTTGCCCTAAAATTTGCTAACTCCTCGACCTAATACTGTGGTTCTGCGAGCTTTAACAAGGCAACGACATGGGCCATCTTCAACAGCTCTTGATCCCCGTATGTGGACTTTAATAATTGTACTGCCTCAAGATAACTATCACCCACTACCGCAAAACCCTCCATCAAATGTAAGGCCTCTCCTTCCATTTTTCCATTTGTCCCTTCAGGTAGTGAAACTTGCAGACATTATCCAAAGAGGATTCATGTACTGTAGACCGAAATACGTCCCAAAAAGCTAACCACTCAGTCAATTTGCCCCCAAATGTAGGAAGATTGAGCTTTGGGAGGTGCACAGTGTGTTTTGGGTCAACCCTTCTATGGGTCTCATTCTCGCTTCCCTTCTTACTTGCGACAGCACGCTGTAATATGTGCTTCGCTCTAAAGACAGGTTCATCATAGAGGGTGCGATTATCACACTCTGTAACTATCTCTTCCTCCTCTGTCATGCCTGCCACAATCACCTCACTCAGAGCCATAATACGACCGTGGGTAGCCTGGACGTTGTCTAATCTAGCTTCTAATTCCTCGAGGTTAGCAGTAGTGATGAAAGTGTTGACGTCTACAATTAGCCTATTTAATACTCCCCGAAGTCCCGCCCTTTGATTTTTAGGGGCCTTGATCAGCACCCCACTAGACGGTGTCTCTTCCTGTTTATTCATTTTGCATGTAAGCCTGTAGGCTATTTATCTAAATGTTACAAATACAACGGCAAAATAGTAGTCTAGTTAAGAGACGCCGACCGGCGGACTTCTATGTTATGGAGAAAAAATAGTACACAAAATAGCAATACCTACTAAAGGGTCATATTGAACAAGAAAATATGTTAGGTCAGGTCATATGTCACAGGAAGTCTGAAATGTAAAAGAAAATTATTAGGGGAAGATGATGGGTGGGATGCAGGACTTAGGCAGGTGCAACAATGCGACCCTGGATTCCGGCTCTAACCACCGCTTGGCTAGTCCTACCAGATTATCATAGAGTTGTTCCTGCATCCTGTTATATGTCCCCTTGCTCATTGCCCAATAAAATCCCTTACTGGTAGCTAATTCCCGGGTCTGGGCACCAATGTGGTAACTATCAATGGAAGTTAAATATTACTAAGCTATAATGAATCAAATAAAATCAATCTAAATTAAAACTACTCCATATCTAAATTGAATTCAATCTGAAACAAGCTAATTTATATCCAAAGGTCTCACATAATAAATTTATATATATAGGGTAAGGTTATAAGGGTTAATACTAGCCAGGAATTAACTCACCAATAGTTCCACGTGGCAATGAGGCAAGGGAGAACATTTTACCCAATATGGCGGACAATGGAGAGGCAAGACACCGGTCCCGAGACTCGAGTCAAGTGAAAGAAAGAATAAATGATTACATGGGAATGGACATGAATATTATGCTTATCTGTCAGTCAGTCATGGCGTCGATGAGAGCGTCGTGATGGTGTAGCTGTTTGTATTGCTGTCAGTGTATTGTGATTAGAGGCACAATAGCGCGATCAACTGAAGGCGGAATTTAGATGTTAACTGGTTGGTGTTCGTGAAGGCTCTGCCTTCTCTTCCTCAGAGGCACACCTTGCTGCCTTGGCAAACGCCAGGAGCCTAAATTATCGTACCGCATCTAGGTTGCTATATACAATAAATTATATTAATATATACGATAAATTCATATATACAACATAAGACCATGACAATATTGCTTAACCCTTTGGCTGTGGCCTTGTTTGGGCTATTTAGGGCATATTCAGGCACTCCTGAATGATAAATCAAGCACCTGCATTAAATTAACTTTATTCTGCCAAAAACTAGGCGAAAATAGCTTCAAAATGAGACCAGAACGGGCCCCGTACGTGGTTTGGTTCACCAGCAGCAGTGCGAGTGAAACTCGGGAAACCCGCTATTTGGTAGCGGCCGCTCACTTGGCTACACTGTTGTGAGACACAGAGAGAGAACCGCGCGAGACACAGCCTACCTCAGTGGGCCGCTGGCTGCTCTCAGGGTCGGAGGTGAGTCCCTCACACTCCCGCTCACTGACAGTCGATTTTTACGGTTTTTACATGCTTTTGAAGCCTGGAAATTGCTGTAAATTGCCAAAACATTCCAGAACGTCACCTGCAGCGAAAGGGTTAATAGCATATTAGGCCTTTTATAACTTAACTTATTTACAATCTTATAATATACGATCTACTCGTCCTACGCCGGGCTGCAGGAATGTCTGTGACGTCACAGAGACATACGGGAACACAAATGAGTCATATTCTATCGTATTTATACGATAAGTGTAGATATATGAAGAGAGGGGGCAGCCTACCTTTATTTAGTTACCTTTAGGAGTTAGCTTATTGTTTTATGATTAATTAATGTTTGAAATAACTTTTAACAGTAACCTATCCAGCCACACATGTATCTACATCATCTGTGTACAATTGTTCACTGTACAAAAATGAATGACAAAAAAACCCTGCTGTGCAACTGTCAGAAGCAGACGTCAGCCTAAGGTGTGGCCGGTCCACGAGTGTGCAATGCAAGTTCTATGAAACACTGTCCGGAAGGAGCAATGAATCGCCGGACCATGATAAAAGATTATGCAGTCATCTACCAGAAGTACATCAAACACCAGCACATGCGAGAACTAAAGCCAAGAATTGCGTACCTACCACGCACACCCCTTTGCATCCCAATTGCAAATCATGAAGCTCTCCCCTGGCGACTGTGTTAATTGTTGCATAACTTCCTTAGTCGTATACCACACGTCCCTGTCCCCCTTTTGTTCCTAAACTGAAATAATACTTGCGCAACCTGGAAAGAGTCATAATCCGCACGTTGGTATAGGTAGCGCCAACGAACTTGACAATAATCTTGACCCCTTAACTTCTCATAACTCAAAAGTGCCTAGAGCAAACTGGCTGTAAATATCCACATCTATTTTTTGGTGGGCTCTTCCCAAATAAGAGAAATGTCAGCTCCATTGCTTTTATATATTTTGAGTTATGAGAAGTTGAGGGGTCAAGAATAGTGTCAAGTTCGTTGGTGCTACCTTTTAGTTGCCTCATGTGTCCCCCACCCCTGAGTGTCCCCTTGCTGTCCCGGGAGACAGCTTACCGAATTATAATATAATTCTCATTCCCCTGACGCTTCACGTGTCCTGCCAGATCGTACAGACTCTGCATTATAATTCTTGCCAAATTAATGATTGCTTATTGCTAATAACCCATTGACCAGGCAACGATTCTAAGGTTTGGTAGTGCTAAGGGCCGAGTAAAGGAGTGTACACGCGGCACCCCAAGAACCGTTTTCTTGGCAGATTATAGAGTGTAAAATTATTATCAAGTTGATCATTGTCCATAATGAGTGTGTATAAAAATATAAGAGACAAAAAAGAGTAAAAAAGAGGTTAACAAATCGAGATAGGGATAAGAAGTGCCTGCAACGTCGGGTAGCATTACAACTCGAACCAATTATTGTGTGTAGTTCTCATGTACAGTATATAATTGCTGTGATTGTATAGTTTATGAACTTTGTGGGGAATAGATACGAATCTTATTATTGCACATTCCATCATTGAGTTAACCGAGGGTCCATGTGTGGCCGCTTTCTTGATTGGGTTATAACCTGAGCACCCAAGAGTAGATATGGTCAAATTGTTCTTATATCGAGGATACTCTGCCGTGCGCCTAAGCTAGTCCCTGTGTATATTTATTAGTCAAAATTATTCTCCTAGCTTGAGTTGCTCTATAATATGGAGTATCCTATCTCACCTATTGTTCAAGATTTAATTCAACATTCAAGTGCTCTGTGAATTCGAAAGAAGAGCTACCTTATGTCTCAGTGTTTCAGTAAGTTATAGACCGTGATCTGAAGTGATTGACTTGATGTGGTTATGTCAGTAGGGAAGGCCAGTACCAACTAGTGTAGACTAATGTAGTAGGTACCGCCATTATGGTTATGTCAGTAGGGAAGGCCAGTACCAACTAGTGTAGACTAATGTAGTAGGTACCGCCATTATGGTTATGTCAGTAGGGAAGGCCAGTACCAACTAGTGTAGACTAATGTAGTAGGTACCGCCATTATGGTTATGTCAGTAGGGAAGGCCAGTACCAACTAGTGTAGACTAATGTAGTAGGTACCGCCATTATGGTTATGTCAGTAGGGAAGGCCAGTACCAACTAGTGTAGACTAATGTAGTAGGTACCGCCATTATGGTTATGTCAGTAGGGAAGGCCAGTACCAACTAGTGTAGACTAATGTAGTAGGTACCGCCATTATGGTTATGTCAGTAGGGAAGGCCAGTACCAACTAGTGTAGACTAATGTAGTAGGTACCGCCATTATGGTTATGTCAGTAGGGAAGGCCAGTACCAACTAGTGTAGACTAATGTAGTAGGTACCGCCATTATGGTTATGTCAGTAGGGAAGGCCAGTACCAACTAGTGTAGACTAATGTAGTAGGTACCGCCATTATGGTTATGTCAGTAGGGAAGGCCAGTACCAACTAGTGTAGACTAATGTAGGTACCGCCATTATGGTTATGTCAGTAGGGAAGGCCAGTACCAACTAGTGTAGACTAATGTAGTAGGTACCGCCATTATGGTTATGTCAGTAGGGAAGGCCAGTACCAACTAGTGTAGACTAATGTAGTAGGTACCGCCATTATGGTTATGTCAGTAGGGAAGGCCAGTACCAACTAGTGTAGACTAATGTAGTAGGTACCGCCATTATGGTTATGTCAGTAGGGAAGGCCAGTACCAACTAGTGTAGACTAATGTAGTAGGTACCGCCATTATGGTTATGTCAGTAGGGAAGGCCAGTACCAACTAGTGTAGACTAATGTAGTAGGTACCGCCATTATGGTTATGTCAGTAGGGAAGGCCAGTACCAACTAGTGTAGACTAATGTAGTAGGTACCGCCATTATGGTTATGTCAGTAGGGAAGGCCAGTACCAACTAGTGTAGACTAATGTAGTAGGTACCGCCATTATGGTTATGTCAGTAGGGAAGGCCAGTACCAACTAGTGTAGACTAATGTAGTAGGTACCGCCATTATGGTTATGTCAGTAGGGAAGGCCAGTACCAACTAGTGTAGACTAATGTAGTAGGTACCGCCATTATGGTTATGTCAGTAGGGAAGGCCAGTACCAACTAGTGTAGACTAATGTAGTAGGTACCGCCATTATGGTTATGTCAGTAGGGAAGGCCAGTACCAACTAGTGTAGACTAATGTAGTAGGTACCGCCATTATGGTTATGTCAGTAGGGAAGGCCAGTACCAACTAGTGTAGACTAATGTAGTAGGTACCGCCATTATGGTTATGTCAGTAGGGAAGGCCAGTACCAACTAGTGTAGACTAATGTAGTAGGTACCGCCATTATGGTTATGTCAGTAGGGAAGGCCAGTACCAACTAGTGTAGACTAATGTAGTAGGTACCGCCATTATGGTTATGTCAGTAGGGAAGGCCAGTACCAACTAGTGTAGACTAATGTAGTAGGTACCGCCATTAGGCATTTCACTATTGTTCTTAATAAGGTAGGAGGTGTAATGATATTTATATAGAGAGAGATATTTGTATATGTATGTGCTCCTCTATATAATTGTATATGTATGTGTGTCCATGTTGATGTATATATTCATGTTTGTCCCTGGTCGAGGTATAAGAAGTAAAATTATGATGGTCCACGTAGATTAGTATTTGAAATGCTCCCAACCAGTGCCTAGCCTTTTTGTTGAGATATAAATAATAGCCTTAAGTAATTATCATCTACTTGTCAATAGGGATTAACTTCCTTTGAGAATACTGATCATTAAGGGGAGGCAGACCGTTTTTTCTGGACCCCGTTCTCCCTAGTATTTAGCCCCACTAGTTTTGAGATAATAAGACGTTCGGCCCATTAGTTTGGCGATTTTAACATCTTTCGCCCCATTTCGTTGTCAATTTTAAGACCTTTCGTGCCATTTAGGTGTCTATTATTTCCTGGCGAGCGATAGCGAGCCTGCAATTTTAAGAGGAACCGGCCTTCGGCCGGGACATTTTTCTACCGAAAAATGTAAAAATTTATCTTGAAGGGGGGTCTAGGGGGTGTTTTCTAAGGTTGATGTAGGTCTACGGAGGAAACTAAAAAAATATATATATGAATAAATGAATTAATAGACCAAACAAACGGTCAGTCTCCCCTTAATGGTTAAATATAGTAAGGATTATAATGACATTGATGGTCGGTGGCAAGATGTATGCAGCGTACGCCAGCCATCATACCTGTGGCCTACCTGTAATGATGTATGCAGCGTACGCCAGCCATCATACTTGTGGCCTACCTGTAATGATGTATGCAGCGTACGCCAGCCATCATACCTGTGGCCTACCTGTAATGATGTATGCAGCGTACGCCAGCCATCATACCTGTGGCCTACCTGTAATGATGTATGCAGCGTACGCCAGCCATCATACCTGTGGCCTACCTGTAATGATGTATGCAGCGTACGCCAGCCATCATACCTGTGGCCTACCTATAATGATGTATGCAGCGTACGCCAGCCATCATACCTGTGGCCTACCTGTAATGATGTATGCAGCGTACGCCAGCCATCATACCTGTGGCCTACCTGTAATGATGTATGCAGCGTACGCCAGCCATCATACCTGTGGCCTACCTGTAATGATGTATGCAGCGTACGCCAGCCATCATACCTGTGGCCTACCTGTAATGATGTATGCAGCGTACGCCAGCCATCATACCTGTGGCCTACCTGTAATGATGTATGCAGCGTACGCCAGCCATCATACCTGTGGCCTACCTGTAATGATGTATGCAGCGTACGCCAGCCATCATACCTGTGGCCTACCTGTAATGATGTATGCAGCGTACGCCAGCCATCATACCTGTGGCCTACCTGTAATGATGTATGCAGCGTACGCCAGCCATCATACCTGTGGCCTACCTGTAATGATGTATGCAGCGTACGCCAGCCATCATACCTGTGGCCTACCTGTAATGATGTATGCAGCGTACACCAGCCATCATACCTGTGGCCTACCTGTAATGATGTATGCAGCGTACGCCAGCCATCATACCTGTGGCCTACCTGTAATGATGTATGCAGCGTACGCCAGCCATCAAACCTGTGGCCTACCTGTAATGATGTATGCAGCGTACGCCAGCCATCATACCTGTGGCCTACCTGTAATGATGTATGCAGCGTACGCCAGCCATCATACCTGTGGCCTACCTGTAATGATGTATGCAGCGTACGCCAGCCATCATACCTGTGGCCTACCTGTAATGATGTATGCAGCGTACGCCAGCCATCATACCTGTGGCCTACCTGTAATGATGTATGCAGCGTACGCCAGCCATCATACCTGTGGCCTACCTGTAATGATGTATGCAGCGTACGCCAGCCATCATACCTGTGGCCTACCTGTAATGATGTATGCAGCGTACGCCAGCCATCATACCTGTGGCCTACCTGTAATGATGTATGCAGCGTATGCCAGCCATCATACCTGTGGCCTACCTGTAATGATGTATGCAGCGTACGCCAGCCATCATACCTGTGGCCTACCTGTAATGATGTATGCAGCGTACGCCAGCCATCATACCTGTGGCCTACCTGTAATGATGTATGCAGCGTACGCCAGCCATCATACCTGTGGCCTACCTGTAATGATGTATGCAGCGTACGCCAGCCATCATACCTGTGGCCTACCTGTAATGATGTATGCAGCGTACGCCAGCCATCATACCTGTGGCCTACCTGTAATGAATGCATTATACATATAACCATACACAATACAAATATTTATCCTTTCTATCCATTACATAGAGGGGGAGAGGTAGACCGAATATGAGGTGGAAGGATGGAGTGAGGAACTACATGAACGAAGGCGGTGCTGGTTGGGGGGAGGGGCGTCGACTGACTGGGGACAGAGGTGCATGGGGGCGGTTCGTTCGTGGCCACCCCTTCGGGGATCACGGCGTCAGGCAATAGATAGATAGATAGATCCATTACTAACTCACATCATTGTTGTATTTCTGTTAAATATCGATGTTCACTGCTCAACTTCCTTATAGCCGGAATCTTGCAAGTGGTCAATTACAGTAATAAGACAGTACAGAAATACTGTATTATATAATGCATATAACTTGGCCAAATACTGTATTATATAATGCATATAACTAGGCCAAATACTGTATTATATAATGCATATAACTAGGCCAAATTTCTGGACTGCTAACCTCTAAAACTAACAAATACAGACCAGATTAATGGAGCTAATAGTTCTACCATTTGGCAAGAGTCAGCCAGGGAATAGGAATTTGACAGCATATTTGCTCTAGCACTTTTTAAGTTACAGAAGATAGAGGTCAAGATCTTTGGCCTAATGATATAACTGTCTATCTATCTATTTACCTCCCTATCTGATCTATCTATCAGTTTACTTATCTATCTACATGAATCTCTCTCTTTCTCTCACCCACTTATTTAGCCACATATATAGCCCCGACCTTCAGACCACACATAAGCCTGGATGGCAAACTATAGAGGATATCACTTTATATACACGGATTTACATGACCGCATTTTTCACCAACTTTTATCTGGCAACTTTTGCCTGTAGGTGTTTTAATTAACACTATCTGGTGCAACGTCTTAGGGGTTATTATGACTTGGTGGTTAATTACTATTGAAGCCAGGTCCAGTACTGGAAGAGCCGTGGCGGTCGAGTGGAGAGCATGCTCACGTTTGAATATGTTTGACCTGGGTTCGATCCCAGTCAAGGTGGACATATTTAGTGGGTGTGGTAGTATGTCCTAGCGTGTTTCACATGCTCAAACCCAGTCGGGGGACACCTCGATGACGTGTACAGACTACTAACCAACACAACAAAGCCACTCCAACACCCCTTCTCCCCTCTCAACACTCTTCGGAAAGTAGATACGAGGTGCCGTTGTAAAGGCTTAATTATCCCTCAATACATTCACCTGATCTGACCTAACTGGATCCTGTCCATGCATGCCCCATAGTGCAAGAGCTTTCCTTATAAGAGAAAATAGAGGTATCAGGGACTTTCTTAATACTTGAGGACCACTTAAATTGAAATGACCTTCGACTTTCTTACCAAACCCTGAATATAGTTCGCTCTGAATCTATCCCCCCAGGTTCGCTCATTTTGCCAGGCAGTTTCATGGAATGATGGCTGGGTTGAGTGCTGGCGGCTCCTCCTGGCAGACAGATTAACCGGAAAACAACCAGTCAACAGATACTGAACCACTAATCAGTGAAGACCCACCTTTATTTGCTGATTTAAAAGAAGGCTGGTGCTTGACTGAAGAGTGAGAAGCTATCTAGTATCTGTGTCATTTCTGGAATACTTCTGATAGCTGTGGGTGAGACCATGGTCCTTGGGTTGCTTGGAGTTCTGACTACCATTCCTCTTGACTGGAAATGAGGATTGACAGGACTGCAATAACTACTGTTCTGTTGTTGTTGTTGTTGTTGCTGTTCCCCAGGCTGCCTGGCCGAGCAGCCCCAAGGCCCCGAGCAAGGCCAAGGTAATAACCGAGCGCCCCCACAGAACCCTCCCTGCCTACCACAATAAAGCCTGGGTGACCGAAGCCGCTCACAGGCGAGGAGCCGAGGAGGGCGCAGAAACGTCCGGGATACCCCCAGGATACCGAAGCCCCACCTAAGGCCCTGTGCTCCTCAGCAATTATGAAAGGAATGCTGAGGGGCAAAGGAAAAACTGTTCTGTTACAATGCTCAGTGTGCCAGGCAAGATCTTTGCTCATATTCTACTGATACAAATTTGAGGCCACCTGGCAATAGGTCAGAGACCTGAGCATTCTGCTTCCACACCCATGTAATCAAACTTTTATGGAATACTATTTCTCTGGGTCATTCAGAAACGCTGGCTTGATTTTCAAAAGGACTGCACTGTTTGTGTTGATCACAAAAAAGCACTTGACTCATGAGTCTGGAAAGAAGAGTAATGTCAAGTCTGGCGGGCAACCTTCAGAAGTGAGACAAGGGTGTGTGCCGTCACCATTACTTTTCAACACTTGCATGAACTAGTTACTGAGCCGAACAGTCAGTCATAGTCAATGGGAGCATCGGTCGGTCGACAGTTCCAAGATTACTGACCTTAATTTTACAAATACTATAGTGGTGATCCTAGCCGAATCACTGACGAGTCTCATATGTCTTAATATTGAGGCACTACAGAGGAGGCAAAAGCCCCTGAGTATAAAGGTTTCTTGAACCAAGACTAAAAATAAAGCATTTGATGATGTGTTAAATGAAGCAATGCAATCTGTTCAAGCATGTGACAATGACATAATGATCTTGGTAATGAATCCCATAAGACCAAAACAATGGTGGTTCATGTCACAGTGTTTTTCGTCACCTTGGCATAGCATAGAGGAATATGAACTCATTTAACAACAATATATGGTGATACTGATGTATATGCAGAAGGACAAAGCTATAGAACTTCAAGACGCTGGTTCTTACTGTCTTGTTATATGGTTGGGAGACATGAATACTCAACAGCAATTTGTTTAAAAATGCAGAAAATTTGTTGGTACTTCACAGGATCACAGGCTACCATTGTAATGACTACGTTGTCTACATATCAATCCAATGTTTGCTTTCTGAAACTGATTTGAGACTTACTGTATTGCATTAGTGTCAATTTGAGCTAGATGGGTACAAGACTCATCTCTTTCAAGTTGACCCTGATCCATGAAGTGTGTTTGGTAGGTGACAACCCCAAGTGAGGAAGACCACATGACTCATAGCTGAGGCAGGACGAACGATGATGTTGAGCATTACATGGGATGGTTCGAGATACTTCCTGGAACTTCACCCGGGAGTGGAGTCAGAATGTGACTGTGGCTACTATTCATCCTGGTGTTGGCCTCCTGTGATTGATTAATAGCTGCAGGTGGAGGCATGGAGTAGACAGTTATATGAGTGAAAGTTGTGTTATGTGGGAGGAGGGGTGACATCTGAGGGATGACAGAGGATCATGGAAGTGATTAATTCGTGTCCACCCCCTTGGGGATCAAGTACTTGACAATAAATAGATATATTATTATTTGTCTAATATACAGTATATAGTTTCAGGAGCTCATAGTTTTTATTATAGCTATATATTGATTAATTAATTTATTTATCTATTTATTTGTTATCTATTTTTTTCCCTTCAGTACGATGGCGCAATTTTTCATTTTATTGTGGCTATCATTATGCCATTTGCTTACAACTTAGGAAAGACCGTGGGAAGGTATAAAATAACTACAATCTCATTCAACTCGAGTCCTTCCTAGGCTCAATAAGATCATCTAGTGAGAGAGGCTAAATAATATCAATATAAGCTACTGGAAGGGTATATTAACCATTTTAACACTAAGTAAGTAATACAATTTCAGGTGAAGTTCAAAATCTGGATATAGTAATCATACAATAGAACTGTTTTGCATATTTTTGCATATTAATATATATTTGAATAATAGCTACAAAACAAAAAGAGGAAGAAAATATTTAATAGGAAAAAGATAAATTATAATATATGACATGAGAGAGAGAGAGAGAAAAAAAAAATGTTACAAGGAGTTACAAGGAAAATTAGTATCTCAGAGACCTTGCGGTCCATTCTGAGGAGATACTCGAAGTGGAAGGAGACATACTGTTTAGTGCACCACACTCATTAGAGTGCAAACCACCATCTACGCTCTTCTTGAACTACTCTACTGAAGAACTGTTCACAACTTCGGAGGGAAGTTTGTTCCAGGTAGAACATATCTTATATGTGAAAAAGTTTCCATAAATACTAGTGCTGAACCTTTTCAATTCTAATTTCCAGCCATGGTTGCGTATTGTATTCATATTGAGGCTAAACATTTTGCTATAATCCACATTGTCAAACCCATTAAGTATTTTAAATACTTCAATGAGCAGACGTCGTAGTCTGCGTGTCTCCAACGGAAAGAGATCAAGAGCTCTCAACTGGTCCTCATAGCTCATTCTTCTAAGGCTCTAAGCAATGGAATAAGCTTTGTAGCTCTAGCTTGTACTCTTTCTAGTCGTTCTATATCTTTCCTGAATGCTGGAGACCAGAATTGAACAGCATACTCCAGGAAAGGCTTTATCAGGGCGTTGCAAAGTGTGAGGACCATTTCCTTATTTCTATACTTAAATTGCCTCTTAATACTGTATAGCCCGATAATTTCTGAGCTTTCTTCTCTACTACAATGCACTGCTTGGAAAACTTTAGGTCACTGCTAATCAGAACACCCAAATCTTTTTCCAAGTTAGTCACTTCCAGAGGTATTCCCAATAGTGAATAGTCTGACTTGGGGTTTGCTTGGCCGATACGCATCACCTTGCACTTTTCCAAGTTTAGAGGCATCTGCCATGTCTCCGACCATTCACCCAGTCTGTTGAGGTCCATCCTGAGCTGTTCAACCCCTTTGGGGTCTTTCACATTTATTCCAAGTTTTATGTCATCTGCAAACTTGGAGATCACATTCAACAGACCAATATCTATGTCATTGACATATATGATAAACAGAAGTGGGCCAAGGACAGATCCCTGTGAAAATCCAGAAGTGACTGCAGTCCATTCAGAAGAAACACCATTGATTACCACTCATTGTTGTCTACCTGTTAGCCAACTTTCTATCCAATTTGTGACCTCTGTATTGATACCAAGCACACTCACTTTTGACATTAGCCTGCAATGCTGCACTTTGTCAAAAGCTTTTTGAAAATCTAAGTAAAGGATTTCATGGAAAAATTCCAGCAAGACATGGTCGGTGTCTCCTGAATCCATGTTGGGAATCTGTAATTAAATTGTGGATTTCTAGGTAGTCAACTATCTTGTCTACTAGTATCCCTTCTAAGAGTTTTACTATGATAGAAGTCAAGCTGATTGGCTGATAATTCTTGGGACACTCGTAATCCCCTTTCTTAAAGATTGGGGTCACATTGGCCAGTTTCCATTCTTCAGGGACCTCTCTATTTTCTAGTGATTTATTGAAGATGTCTGCCAAGAAAGGTGTGATTTCAACTCGCACATCTCGTACAACTCGGGGAACAAAACTATCTGGGCCGGATGACTTGAACTTATTTAATTTATCTATTCTTTTTGCTACATCTTCTGGGGTACATCTAATTCTGTTAAGAACTTCACTCTCATGCACTAGTCCTGGACTTGGCATGTCACTGGTATTTTCCCTTGTGAATACTGAGGCAAAGTAGTCGTTTAGGGGTTTAGCTATATCAGTGTCAGAAGTTTGAAGTTGGCCTGTTGGATCCTTTAGAGGTCCAATGCTACTTATGAATGGCTTCCTGCTGTTCATATTTATTTATTTTTTTTATTTTATTTTTTTTTCTATATTCCCTCTATTCTATATGCCCTGTCGGGCATAGGCTGATAGCCTTTACACTCTACCGCTGAACACGGAGAGGCCCGTGAGGTCTTGCTCCAGTCTAGGGAGTGAGACATGTGAAGCTTCACGGCCCGAAACAACTCCATCACTGAAGCTGCTCCGCCTCTGTGCTTCACAGTCTCATTCCCCAGGCTCGGACCCTCACTCTCAGAATGCCACCTATTGAACAATTAACTCACTAGGCATTGCCCCCCTGTAGCATATTTTTGAATATGGGAATATTCATACAATGCTATTTAATCAGGGAACAATGAGGGTATTTTTTTGGCATTTCGGTGTGCTGTGGTAATGCACTGATACTAGGTACAGCACAAATTCCATCCCAATAATGTCTTCCCATTGACATATTGGGATTCGAACCCGGGTCCATTAGATTACCAGTCCAGTGGCAAGACCACTACGCCACACCTCCCCTATAGCTGAAGAACTCTTTAGGACTCTCTTTGCAGAGGGCTGCAACCCTTAGTTCTTCATTCTGCTTTGCTTCCTTTATAAGAGATTTCACTCTTCTACACATATTTTTGATGGAATTTAAATCTCTTTGGTCTTGACTTCTTTTGGCCTTTATGTATGCAACCTTTCTTTTTCTAAATGCTGAAGCTGTGTCACTTGTGAATCATTTTGGTTGGGTTGAGCCTGATTTGGTAAGTTTAGTAGGAACGAATGCAGCTTGTCGATCCATAAAATACTGTTTGAAAGGCACCAAATTGCATTAACATTCTCACCCTCATATCTGATCTGGGATAAGATTCCCCGAAGGCCTTCAAAATTTGCACGACGGAAATCTAGTTTTGCACTCTGAGGATTGGTGGGTCTGCTGCTAAAGGTGTGAAGAGAGAACCTAACTAGAATGTGGTCACTACCTCCAAGTGATTCCCCAACAGATAAGCTGGTCACACTTTCATCTTCGGTTGTGAACACAAGATCTAGTATATTATTCCCTCTATTTGGCTTGTTCACCCACTGGGTCAAATAGTTATCGTTAGTAAAGTCCACAAGATGCCTACCTTCACCTACGGCAGTTCTTGCTTCCCAGTTTACTAGGCAATTGAAGTCACCTAAGAATACACTGGTTTTACCCTCGATAACAGCACTCAGTCTTGTGTACAGAAGTTCATCCTTTTCAACATTTTGATGTGGAGGCCTGTACACCAGAACAATCCTATAGATAGAGTTACCTAGATTGAGGTCTACTCCAAGCAGTTCATGTTCTGATCTGATCTTGCAGTCAATTGGGTTTAGAAAATCTCTGATGTACAAAAGAATTCCACCCCCTTCCTGCATGGTTCAGTCTTTGTGGAACATTCTATATCCAGGTATTTCAAATTCCCCAACATAATCTCTGGTATCACTGTGAATCCAGGATTCAGTGATAGCCACTACATCGAAGCATTCTGTAGACAACAATGCCCGAAGTTCGGAGAATTTATTTCTAATGGACCTGGCATTAAATAATATTACCTTAAGGGGATTCAGGTTTTTCTTAGAACCCCCTAGCTTACCCTGTTTCCCGAAGAGAAAGGGGTCTCTGGGGGTAGTGCATTTTCTTGCACACTATTTCTCTGTACACTATCAGAGGTGTTGCAATTCCCTAGGTTTGGTGAATCCTCACCTGAGGTAGAAGAACCACTATCCAGTAGTTCAGAAATTGGCAACTGAGATGTAGAATCTAGAGGGAGTTGCGAGACATCTCTCAATCTATTGGGGAACTCTGCCATTTGTTGAGAGGTATTCTTGCTCTTAGAGGGATGAACTCCTTCTTTTGTGGGACCTCTTTTTGGAAGTTTGAGATCAACTGCGGGTGAGGGTTTGCTCTTTTTCTACATTTTTGAGAGAGAGAGATACGAGAATTTTAATTGCCAATGGAAAATATATTAAGAATATTGGATAAAGAGAGAGAGAGAATTAGAGTGCCAAACAGGGAAATAAAAAGAGAACGAATGTGCTAATAACAGAGAGAACAAGAATAATCGGATAATGAGAGAGTGAGTGAGAGTGAGTGAGTGAGAGAGAGAGAGAGTGAGTGAGAGAGAGAGAGAGAGATGGAGTGAGAGAGAGAGAGATTAATTAAAAAGGGAGATTGAAAAGAATCGTATTATGAAATAGAAAGAGAGGGAGAGAGACGTGTAGTAATCAAAAGATAAAATGAAAAAAGAATCGTACAATGAAAGAGAGAGAGATAGATGTCAATGAAAAAAGAGAGAATGGCGAAAATAAATCGGGCAATAAAGATAAATTAAAAGAGAGAGCGAGAGTGGGTTACAAGAAGTTACAAGGAATAGTTAGTATCTCGGAGACCTTGCGGTCCATTCCGAGGAGATGCTCGAAGTAGAAGGAGAGAGAGACTGTTTAGTGCACTACACTCATTACAGAGTCTGCAAAATACTATCTACTCTCTTGAACTGCTCTACTGAAGAACTATTTACAACTTCGAAGGGAAGTTTCAGAGAGAGAGAGATTGAGAGTGAGAGAAAGCTGGAGAGTGAAAGAGAGCGAGAGAGAGAGAGAGCTGGAGAGTGAGAGAGAGTAGAACAAAGGAAGAATTACATAACACACCAAAGATATATGACAAACAATGGATATATAGAGTAGAACCAAACTGAGAGAGAGCGAGAGAGTTGCATAGGTTTAAATAGATACACTGGCCACGCAGACCTTCCAATTTAAGCAAGGTGTTGAGGGCTAGTGGTCAGTTATAGTTATAGTAGATATAGTAATACCCCAGATAAACCAAAGTGGAAGAGAGGGAGAGAAAGAGAGAGAGGGGAAGTGCGTATGTGTGTGTTAGAGAGAAAGTGTATGTGTGTGTGTGTGCCAGAGAGAGAGCTGGAGTGTGTGTGTGTGTGTTAGAGGGAGAGCTGGAGTGTGTGTGTGTGTGTGTGTTAGAGGGAGAGCTGGAGTGTGTGTGTGCGTTAGAGGGAGAGCTGGAGTGTGTGTGTGTGTTAGAGGGAGAGCTGGAGTGTGTGTGTGTGTGTTAGAGGGAGAGCTGGAGTGTGTGTGTGTGTTAGAGGGAGAGCTGGAGTGTGTGTGTGCATTAGAGGGAGAGCTGGAGTGTGTGTGTGTGTGTTAGAGGGAAAGCTGGAGTGTGTGAGTGTTAGAGGGAGAGCTGGAGTGTGTGTGTGTGTGTGTGTTAGAGGGAGAGCTGGAGTGTGTGTGTGTTAGAGGGAGAGTTAGAGTGTGTGTCTGTGTGTTAGAGGGAGAGCTGGAGTGTGTGTGTGTGTGTTAGAGGGAGAGCTGGAGTATGTGTGTGTGTGTTAGAAGGAGAGCTGGAGTGTGTGTCTGTGTGTTAGAGGGAGAGCTGGAGTGTGTGTGTGTGTCAGAGGGAGAGCTGGTTTGTGTGTGTGTGTTAGAGGGAGAGCTGGAGTGTGTGTGTCAGAGGGAGAGCTGGAGTGTGTGTGTGTGTGTTAGAGGGAAAGCTGGAGTGTGTGTCTGTGTGTTAGAGGGAGAGCTGGAGTGTGTGTGTGTGTCAGAGGGAGAGCTGGTTTGTGTGTGTGTGTTAGAGGGAGAGCTGAAGTGTGTGTCTGTGTGTTAGAGGGAGAGCTGGAGTGTGTGTGTGATACCATTGCTAGAGTATTGTTGTCAGCTGTGGAGTCCGTGGCGAGCAGGAGAGAAGCAGTCACTTGAAACAGTACAACGATCTTTCACCGATAGAATATCTGACGTCCGACATTTAGACTACTGGGCAAGGTTACATGAACTCGACCTTTACTCACTAGAAAGGCGTAGAGAAAGGTACGCTATTATACATCTACAAAATATTGACCGAAAAATCTGTAAAAAATTTGAATATACGGTTTAACATCCACCAACGACGGGGTCGGCTCTGCCATATTGAAAGGATATACCCCAGAGCAACTACAAGAGTCAAGACGCTCAAAGAAAACGCTTTCGCTATAAGAGGGCCACTCCTCTTCAATGCACTGCCCAGACACCTGCGTGACTCAACGGAACATAACCTTGAACGTTTCAAGAACCAACTAGATAAATTCCTACGGACAATACCCGATCAACCCAAGCTGCCACATTACCACCTCTGAGCTGCCAGTAACAGCATCATAGACCAGATGGCGAAGAGACGAGCAGACGGGTTATACTAGTGGCGGCGCATCAGCGTGGCCATGGGCAGCAACTATTGCCTGAAACTACTCACCACAGGAACCACACCACAGGTGTGTGTTAGAGGGAGAGCTGGAGTGTGTGTCTGTGTGTTAGAGGGAGAGCTGGAGTGTGTGTGTTTGAGGGAGAGCTGGAATGTGTGTGTGTGTGTTAGAGGGAGAGCTGGAGTATGTGTTTGTGTGTGTGTTAGAGGGAAAGCTGGAGTGTGTGTAGGTGTTAGAGGGAGAGCTGGAGTGTGTGTGTGTGTATGTGTGTGTGTTAGAGGGAGAGCTGGAGTGTGTGTGTGTTAGAGGGAGAGCTGGAATGTGTGTGTGTTAGAGGGAGAGCTGGAGTGTGTGTGTGTGTGTTAGAGGGAGAGCTGGAATGTGTGTGTGTGTTAGAGGGAGAGCTGGAGTGTGTGTGTGTGTGTGTGTGTTAGAGGGAGAGCTGGAGTGTGTGTATGCGTGTTAGAGGGAGAGCTGGAGTGTGTGTGTGTGTGTTTTAGAGGGAGAGCTGGATTGTGTGTGTGTGTGTGTTAGAGAGAGAGCTGGAGTGTATGTGTGTCAGAGGGAGAGATGGAGTGTGTGTGTGTGTGTGTTAAAGGGAGAGCTGGAGTGTGTGTGTGTGTGTTTCAGAGGGAGAGCTGTAGTGTGTGTGTGTGTTAGAGAGAGAGCTGGAGTGTGTTTGTGCATGTATGTCAGAGGGAGAGCTGGAGTGTGTGTGTGTGTGTGTGTCAGAGGGAGAGATGGAGTGTGTATGTGTGTTAGAGAGAGAGCTGGAGTGTGTGTGTGTGTGTGTCAGAGGGACAGCTGGAGTGTGTGTGTGTGTGTGTCAGAGGGAGAGCTGGAGTGTGTGTGTGTGTTAGAGAGAGAGCTGGAGTGTGTGTGTGTCAGAGGGAGAGCTGTAGTGGGTGTGTGTGTTAGAGAGAGCTGGAGTGTGTTTCTATGTGTGTTAGAGAGAGAGCTGGAGTGTGTGTGTGTGTGTGTGTGTTAGAGAGAGAGCTGGAGTGTGTGTGTGTGTGTGTTAGAGAGAGAGCGGGAGTGCGTGTGTGTGTTTGTTAGAGTGTGTGTGTGTGTGTGTGTGTCAGAGAGAGAGAGCTGGAATGTGCGTGTGTGTGTGTGTGTCAGAGGGAGAGCTGTAGTGTGTGTGTGTGTGTTAGAGAGAGCTGGAATGTGTGTGTGTGTGTTAGAGGGGGAGCTGGAATGTGTGTGTGTGTGTGTGTTAGAGGGAGAGCTGGAGTGTGTGTGTGTGTGTTAGAAGGAGAGCTGGAATGTGTGTGTGTGTATGTGTTAGAGGGAGAGCTGGAATGTGTGTGTGTGTGTGTGTGTCAGAGGGAGAGCTGTAGTGTGTGTGTGTGTGTGTTAGATAGAGAGCTGGAGTGTGTGTGTGTGTGTGTTAGAGGGAGAGCTAGAGTGTGTGTGTGTGTGTTAGAGGGAGAGCTGGAGTGTGTGTGTGTGTGTGTGTGTGTCAGAGGGAGAGCTGGAGTGTGTGTGTGTATGTCAGAGGGAGAGCTGGAGTGAGTGTGTGTGTGTTAGAGAGAGAGCTGGAGTGTGTGTGTGTCAGAGGGAGAGCTGGAGTGTGTGTGTGTGTGTCAGAGGGAGAGCTGGAGTGTGTGTGTGTTAGAGAGAGAGCATAAAACATGAGGTAACCCGAGTGAAACAAGTGGCGTATGCAGATGACCTCACAGGTGCAGGAAAAATAGGGGATCTCAAAGAATGGTGGTGGAGAGTACAATCGGTAGGCGAAGTCATTGGGTACCATCCGAATGCTAGTAAATCTGTACTAATAGTGAAAGAAAACAAGTATGAAGAAGCGGTGCGGACTTTTGATGGGACAGGAGTGAAGATTACAAAGGAGGGTCAACGCCATTTGGGAGCAGTAATAGGCACAGAAGAATGCAAGAGAGACTATGTGCGAAAAAAGGTAGCAGAGTGGGTAAAGGAAGTGAAAACCCTGGCAGACATTGCGAAATCTGAACCACATGCTGCATATACTGCCTTCACATATGGTGTTAAGCACAGATGGACCTTTCTTATGAGAACAGTGCCTGGCATTAGACAGATGCTCCAACCGCTTGAAGAAGCAATCAGAGGAACATTCATACCGGCCCTAACAGAGATGGAAGGCGTCACGCAAGAGCTAAGAGATCTATTAGCTCTTCCGCCAAGGTTCGGAGGTATGGGGATCATAAACCCAGTGGAGGCGGCACTACATGAGAACCAAAATTCCCTTAAACTTACTACGTCTCTGACAGAAAAAATACGGGAGCAAAATGAAAATGATGAGGTGGACGAAGAGGAACAACGAAATGCAAGACAGGAAATTACAAAGAGCAGAGAAGAGAGACAGAAACATAGCCTAGAACAAATTAAGACCAGATGTAGGGAAGAACTGAAAATGAGAGTTGAGATGGCACAAGACACGGGGGCTTCAAATTGGCTCACATCATTACCAATAAAGGAGAAAGGCTTCAGCTTAAATAAACAAGAATTCAATGATGCCGTAGCCTTGAGGTATGGGTGGCCAGTTTCGAACCTGCCGCTGAAATGTGCATGTGGTGAAATAAACAACTCAGACCACTGTATGACTTGTAAGAAAGGAGGATTCATCTGTATCCGGCATGATGAAGTACGAGACATCACTGCACAAATGCTGGACGAGGTGTGCCATGATGTCAGAATCGAACCGGAACTTCTGCCTATGGACGGACAGCGCTTGTCCCACAATACTGCAAATACTTCAAATGAAGCAAGAGTGGACGTAAGTGCTCGAGGTTTTTGGACGAGGGGACAACGGGCTTTTTTCGACATCAGAATCTTCAACCCAAGAGCACAAACATATCGTGAGCGAGGACACAAGGCGGCATACTTGAGAAACGAAAGTGAGAAAAAAAAACGCTTATGAAGAAAGAATTTTGAACAGGGATCAAGGAAGCTTTACTCCTCTGGTCTTCTCATCGTCGGGAGGTATGGGACCTTCTGCAAGTGTCTTCTATGCCAGATTATCTGAACAAATATCGGAGAAAAAGCGCCAGCATAGAAGCCAAGTCATAACTTGGATGAGATGCCGGCTCTCTTTCTCTCTTCTCAGGTCTGCACTCCTATGTCTCAGGGGTACAAGGTCCTCCCCGCTACAGAGGACAAGAGTGAGAGACTTGGACTTGGAAATGGTCGTGGCGGAGGGACGAATTGGGGAACAACTAGGTTGATTGTAGGGAGGTACTGGTACAATAAGATAAACTACAATGTAACTAGAATAAGATAGATTGTACACCACTTTGTAACTGTCACCTTAATAATAAAAAAAAAGTTAGAGAGAGAGCTGGAGCGTGTGTGTGTGTGTGTGTGTCAGAGGGAGAGCTGTAGTGTGTGTGTGTGTGTGTGTGTGTGTTAGATAGAGAGCTGGAGTGTGTGTGTGTGTGTTAGAGGGAGAGCTAGAGTGTGTGTGTGTGTGTGTTAGAGGGAGAGCTGGAGTGTGTGTGTGTGTGTGTGTGTCAGAGGGAGAGCTGGGAGTGTGTGTGTGTGTGTGTGTCAGAGGGAGAGCTGGAGTGTGTGTGTGTGTGTGTTAGAGAGAGAGCTGGAGTGTGTATGTGTCAGAGGGAGAGCTGGAGTGTGTGTGTGTGTCAGAGGGAGAGCTGGAGTGTGTGTGTGTGTTAGAGAGAGAGCTGGAGTGTGTGTGTGTTAGAGGGAGAGCAAAAAAAAAAAAAAATTGTGTGTGTGTGTGTGTTAGAGGGAGAGCTGGAGTGTATGTGTGTGTGTGTCAGAGAGAGAGAGCTGGAGTGTGTGTGTGTGTGTGTGTGTGTGTGTCAGAGGGAGAGCTGTAGTGTGTGTGTGTGTGTGTGTTAGAGAGTGAGCTGGAGTGTGTGTGTGTGTGTGGTTAGAGGGAGAGCTGGAGTGTGTGTGTGTGTTAGAGGGAGAGCTGGAGTGTGTGTCTGTTGGTGTGTGTCAGAGGGAGAGCTGTAGTGTGTGTGTGTGTGTGTGTGTGTTAGATAGAGAGCTGGAGTGTGTGTGTGTGTGTTAGAGGGAGAGCTAGAGTGTGTGTGTGTGTGTGTTAGAGGGAGAGCTGGAGTGTGTGTGTGTGTGTGTGTGTCAGAGGGAGAGCTGGGAGTGTGTGTGTGTGTGTGTGTCAGAGGGAGAGCTGGAGTGTGTGTGTGTGTGTGTTAGAGAGAGAGCTGGAGTGTGTATGTGTCAGAGGGAGAGCTGGAGTGTGTGTGTGTGTCAGAGGGAGAGCTGGAGTGTGTGTGTGTGTTAGAGAGAGAGCTGGAGTGTGTGTGTGTTAGAGGGAGAGCAAAAAAAAAAAAAAAAATTGTGTGTGTGTGTGTGTTAGAGGGAGAGCTGGAGTGTATGTGTGTGTGTGTCAGAGAGAGAGAGCTGGAGTGTGTGTGTGTGTGTGTGTGTGTGTCAGAGGGAGAGCTGTAGTGTGTGTGTGTGTGTGTGTTAGAGAGTGAGCTGGAGTGTGTGTGTGTGTGTTGTTAGAGGGAGAGCTGGAGTGTGTGTGTGTGTTAGAGGGAGAGCTGGAGTGTGTGTCTGTTGGTGTGTGTTAGAGGGAGAGCTGGGGTGTGTGTGTGTGTTAGAGGGAGAGCTGGAGTGTGTGTGTGTTAGAGGGAGAGCTGGAGTGTGTGTGTGTGTGTGTTAGAGGGAGAGCTGGAGTGTGTGTGTGTATGTGTTAGAGGGAGAGCTGGAGTGTGTGTCTGTGTGTGTGTGTTAGAGGGAGAGCTGGAGTGTGTGTCTGTGTGTGTGTGTTAGAGGGAGAGCTGGAGTGTGTGTGTGTGTGTGTTAGAGGGAGAGCTGGAGTGTGTGTGTGTGTTAGAGGGAGAGCTGGAGTGTGTGTATGTGTCAGAGAGAGAGCTTGAGTGTGTGTGTGTGTGTGTGTGTGTTAGAGAGAGAGATGGAGTGTGTGTGTGTGTGTTAGAGAGAGAGCTGGAGTGTGTGTGTGTGTGTGTGTGTTAGAGAGAGAGATGGATGTGTGTGTGTGTGTCAGAGAGAAAGCTGGAGTGTGTGTGTCAAAGAGAGAGCTGGAGTGTGTGTGTGTGTGTGTGTGTCAGAGAGAGAGAGGGAGTGTGTGTGTGTGTGAGTCAGAGAGAGAGAGAGTGTGTGTGTGTGTGTGTGTTTGTGTTAGAGGGAGAGCTGGAGTGTGTGTGTGTGTTTGTGTTATAGGGAGAGCTGGAGTGTGTGTGTGTGTGTCAGAGGGAGAGCTGGAATGTGTGTGTGTGTGTGTCGGAGGGAGAGCTGGAGTGTGTGTGTGTGTGTGTCAGAGAGAGAGCTGGTGTGTGTGTGTGTACTCACCTAATAAATATTGTATTTTGACAGGAATTGAGTTTTTTGCTCGTACTGTCCCGCTTCCTAGACATTATCACCAATGATAAGTACTCATCTCCTTGCTCAAGGGTTATTGCCGGCTATGTCTCAGAAAACCTTCATCAACCTGAGCGAGATTTGAACCCCGGTCTACTGGGTTGCAGGTAGGGACGGTACCACTGAGCTAGCCACGGTGTGTGTTTGTGTGTGTGTGTGTGTGTGTGCGTGTGTGTGTGTGTGTGCGTGTAATAATAATAATAACTGTCGGTTTATTGTTCATTGCAGCCCTGAGGCTGAAAATCTACAGAGTTTTTCTTAAACCTAGGTACAGTACAATGGTTCTTCTACCTTAACTACGAGGTCACATGCGACCTATGGCGACCGTGAGGTGCCTGGATTCCCACCAATTACATACGCAGATGCACTTTGTATTAGTGAGAAGATGTGTAAGCTAACACAGGCAGATAGCAGCTCGGTTCGGGAGGAACAACGATACAATTATCTCCGTCGTTATTTATTTATTTTTTTTTTTTTAAAGAGACAATGAACGGAGGAAGGAAAAACACAGATAAAACAAAAAGGTCCATGTGCCTAAAGGCATCCTCCATTCATAAAATGTTTGTAACAACTGGATTTAAACATTTGTAGATTGTAAGTTTGTGGAAAGCAATTCGAGGGAAGTGAATTCCAAAGAGTAGTAGTTCTAGGGATAAATGAATTTTGATAAGCAGAAGTTCTGCATTGTGGAGGAGAAAGTGTAAATTCATGGTCGCTCTCAGCTGCCCTAGTTCTACGGGGAAAGATGTGGAGAGGCGGCACAATTGAAGCAAGTTCCTCGGAACAATTGCTGTGAAAATATCTGTAGAATAATGCAAGGGATGCAACGTTTCTTCGTATGGATAATGTAGGAAGGTCCTGTGTGATTGCAGGGTTATTGATTAATCTAATAGCTTTATTTTGAGTTTTGTCCAACTGCCTCAATGCAACCACTCCACTTCCACTCCACAGAGGTGAACAGTAATCCATCTGAGAACGCACATGACTTTTATATATTACGGCCAACTGCTCGTCAGTGAAGAATTCTCGAACTCTGTACAGGAGTCCCAGTTTTTTAGAGGCATTCTTAGCAATGCTTCTAACATAATGTGTCCAGCTCAAGTTAGTAGTTAATGTTACACCGAGAATGTCAATACTAGGGGAAGTGGGAATATTTACATCATTAAAAAATATATGGGAGTCAGTGAGATTCTGTCGGTTAGATTTTTTTTTTTTTTTTTTTTTTTTTTTTTTTTTCTATATTCCACCTTACTTCCTCTCGGGCTGAGAGCCTTAACATTCACCGCTTTACAATGAACAGTGAAGCCCGTGAGGTCTTGTTCCAGTCTAGGGAGTGTGACATGTGAAGCACGTAGAGTACAACGAGCACCTGCCATCTTGCCTTCACATGAGGCACGGTGCTCACTCATGGCCCGAAACGACCCCATCTCTGAAGCCACCTCGTTCCCGTGCTTCACTGTCTCACTCCTTACACTCGGACTCTCACACTTACACACACATGTACTTGGTTTTCTGTGCATTAAAGGAAACTAGATTCTTTTGTCCCCATTCTTCAATCCTTGAAAGGTCCTGGTTCAGAGAAATTGCAGTGCTTATTTTTGAATTTATATTTTGAATATATATGACCGAAAAAACCTTTATGGACCACAGCGACTGGTGTGTGTGTTTTTTTTTTGTTTTTTTTTTTGTTCTATATGAGTGAGTGAGACAAAAGGCAGAACTGTCTATATCGAGTGCCTCCCTCAGAGTTAAAAGATTGACAACCAAAATCAATGCCTGGACACACGGAGTTATAAGTCAGAAGAAGGAAAGACTGATTCTGGGAGAGAGTTCCAGAACTTAGCAGTTGAATAGAACAAAGACTGAGAATAACGTTTCACTATTGGGTGGGAGAGTTGCACAGAGTAGGGGTAAGATTGTGTTGCAAGACGGGTACTACGTACCCTACGTGGAGGAGGTGGTATACACTGGGAAAGCTCTGAGGAACATTGATTATTGTAGATGCGATAGAATAGCGAGAGAGATGCAACATTGCGGCGAAGAGAGAGAGATTGTAGAGAGTTGGTGAGTGGACGGGAGTTAATGATATGAAAGGCTTTTCTTTTTACTTTGTCTAGGAGTGCGGTGTGAGAGGAACCTCCCCACACATGTGAACAATACTCAATACAAGGACGCACTGTGCCCCTGTACAGAGCAAGAAGCTGTGCAGGGGTAAAGAAGCCCCTGAGGCGGTTGAGCACACCCAGCTTCTGGGAGGCTGCCTTAGCAAGACTGGTAATATGGTCCTTCCAAGTGAGAGCAGAAGAAAATGAGACACCGAGAATATTGAGAGAAGATGAAGGATTGATTTTTGTATTGTTAAAGTGTAAGGGAGAGTCCTCTGAGAGTTTCGAACGTGTAGTAAGATGGAGAAATTGGATTTTGGAAGCATTAAAGGCAACAAGGCTTTCTCTGCCCCAATTGAAAATAGTAGTTAGATCAGAAGATAAGTGTTGCATAGCTTCATTACGTTTGTTTTTTAGGGATTGCTGGCTTGGGCGTTCAGGTAAACTAATTGAGTAGTGTAAGGTAGAGTCGTCTGCGTATGAATGGATGGGACTGGAGGTACAGTTGAGAAGATCATTTATGAAAATTAGAAAGAGAATGGGAGATAGGACAGAGCCCTGAGGAACACCTGAGTTGATAGGATGAGGAAGTGAGCGATGGCCATCCACAACCACAGCTATGGAATGGCCGGAAAGGAAATTAGAGACAAAGGTACAGATGGAGGGATAGAAACCATAGGAGGGTAGTTTAGAAATTAAAGATTTTTGCCAGACTCTATCAAAGGCCTTCAATATGTCTAGTGCAATAGAAATGGTCGCACCGAAGTCCCGAAAGGAGGATGACCAAGAGTTATAAGATATGAAAGAAGATCCCCAGTAGAGCGACCCTTAAGGAAGCCATACTGGTGATCTGTGAGTAGATTATGAGAAGAGAAATGCTTAAGAAAATTGGAAGCAAGAATAGTTTCAAAAACTTTAGAGATACAAGAGATGAGAGCAATTGGACGATAGTTGGAGGGTTGAGAGTGGTCACCCTTCTTTGAGACAGGTTGAATGAGAGCAAACTTCCAGCAAGAAGGGAAGATGTTAGAGGGGAGACAGAGACGAAAGAGTTTGCCTAGGCAGGGAGTCAGAATGGAAGCATAGTTTTCTTAGTACAACAGGAGGAACACCGTCTGAACCGTATGCCTTCTTAGTATTAAGCCCAGAGAGGGTAGAAAATACATCTTTAGAAGAGATTAGGATATTAGGCATAAGTAGGAGAGGGAGGTGGAGAGGGCAGAATAGCACCGGAATCATCCAAGGTGGAGTTTCTAGCAAAAGTTTGAGCGAAGAGTTCAACTTTGTCATAGGAAGAAGTGATGGTTGTGCTATCAGAATGGAAAAGGGGAGGGAAAGACGAGGAAGAAAAATTGTTGGAGAGGTTTTTGCCTAGTAGCCAGAAAGCTTGGGAAGAGCTAGAGTTGGATAGTTCAGTGCATTTATTATTGATGAAAGAGTGTTTGGCAAGTTGAAGAACAGATTTGGCTTGATTCCGGGCAGAAACATAGGAAAAATGAGATTCTTGAGTTCTAAGGCGTCGGTACCGTTTGAATGCTTCCTCCTTATTTTGGACAGCAGTAGAACAAGCATGAGAAAACTAAGAATTTTTTGCATTAGACTAAGAGAAAGAAAATGGAGTGTATGCTTCCATGCCCGAGAGGATTACCTCGGTAATGCGTTCAACACTCTCCGAGGGTCCCTGGCCAAGGAAGCAAAGTCATTCCATGGGAAATAAAAGAAGTACTGCCCAGTCGGCAGCGCCAAAGTGCCACAAGCGCCGCCGGTTGGGAGGATCGGGTGATACTGGAGAGATAGGACAGGTGACAGATATTAGTTTATGGTCGGAGGATCCCAAAGGAGAGAAAAGATTTACAGTATAAGCAGAAGGGTTAGAGGTTAGAAATAATTAGTCAAGAATGTTGGGCCAATCTCCGAAGCGATCCGGGATACGGGTGGGTTGCTGGACTAACTGCTCTAGGTCGTTTATGATAGGAAAGATGTAGGCTTGTTCACCAGGTTGGTCAGTGGAAACAGAGGATAAGCATTGGTGGTGGTGAACATTGAAATCTCCTAAGATGGAGATTTCTGCGAAAGGAGAGATGGATAGAATGTGTGTGTGTGTGCGTGTGTGTATGTATGTATGTATGTGCGTGTGTCAGAGAGAGAGCTGGAGTATGTGTGTGTGTGTGTGTGTAAATGAGAGAGAGAGAGAGAGAAAGAGTGTGTGTGTGTCAGAGAGATAGAGAGTGTGTGTTTGTCAGAGGGTGGGGTGGGTTAGTTGGCTCTGTATTTGAATATGGCTTATATATAGCCAGGTAAAGGTGGGGGAGGGGGGAGGGTGAGGGAGAGGAGGGATCGGGGGTAAAACAGGGTGGATGGGAGGAGGGAGGTGAAGAGGAGGATGCGGGGAAGGGAATGGAATAGGGAAGTGTGGAGAGAGTGAAACAGTGGGAGGAGAGGAGGGAGTAAAACAGGGAGTAGGGGAGCGAGGGAGAGAGATGGGAGGAAGGGAGTTTATAAAGGAAGAGAGGAGGGAGTAAAACAGGGAGTAGGGGAGCGAGGGAGAGAGATGGGAGGAATGGAGTTTATAAAGGGAGAGAGGAGGAAGTGAAACAGGGAGTAGGAGTATTAAGGGGAGGAGAGAAATGGGGAGGTGGGAGGAAGGGAGTGAACAGGAGAGAGAGGAATGAAATGAAATATCTAGTGAAGGAGAGAGGGAGAGAGAGATCACTAATAAAGCACATTTACCCCTTCAGGATTATGACGCGTTTGGACTTTATTCTGGCCACTATTAGACGATGGTATGTAGTTTAGGAAGAACTTGTTGAAGCTAATAAGTTAATCGAGATAGTTTTAACCCCTTTCATTCCTCGAGATCCTTCCTAAATTGCATAAAATCGTTTGATAATAACCAGATTTCCGTGTAAAAATATGTCCTCAAGTTAACCCTTTGAGGATTATGACGCGTTTTGACAGTTTATTTTGGCTATCATTAGACGATTTTATACAACGTAGGAAGAATCTATGAGAGTTATAAGGGTACAGAATATCTCAATTAACACTGAGATTTATATATACCCTTCCTAATCTGAATAAAAGGTCCAATCTTTAACACGAACAGTATACGAAAATGACCTATTTAATCGTTCTAAAGCTGTTTATTATTGTTTGGTACAATTACTATTACACTGTAATATTATAATTTGCATTATAGAGGAAAATCTGTTCTGTAAAAATGAACACTAAAGGGGGTGTTTTTTCTAGACCCCTTTCTCACTCAGGTTAAGGCCTTATTAGTTTTGAGATTTTAAGACGTTCGTCCCTTTAGTTTGGTTATTTTGATACCTTTCACCCCATTTATTTTTTTCAATTTTAAGACGGTTCGTGCCATTTACTGTAAATGTCGATATTTTCTTAGCAAGCGATAACGAGCCTGCAATTTGGAGAGAACCGGCCTTCGGTCTGGGTATTTTTCTACCGATAAAGGCACAAATTTATCTCATGAGGGGGTCTTCTGCGTATATATTTCAAGAGTTATGTAGGTATATAAAGAAAAATAAATAATTAAATGTGTAAATAAGTAAATAAATAATTTAATTTATAAAAAACAATCTCCCTTTACATGAGATATACAGTATACTAAATGAAAATAAACACCATGTGAGGAAGAGCACTTTATTGACAACCCTTTACATGAGATATACAGTATACTAAATGAAAATAAACACCATGTGAGGAAGAGCACTTTATTGACAACCCTTTACATGAGATATACAGTATACTAAATGAAAATAAACACCATGTGAGGAAGAGCACTTTATTGACAACCCTTTACATGAGATATACAGTATACTAAATGAAAATAAACACCATGTGAGGAAGAGCACTTTATTGACAACCCTTTACATGAGATATACAGTATACTAAATGAAAATAAACACCATGTGAGGAAGAGCACTTTATTGACAACGCTTCGCATACAGTATAGCTTCATCAGGCCAATGCCATACACCAAAAGATTTTTCCGGTCAACAATTTCTTTCCGTCCGAAAAGAAATTGTTGTCCGGAAAAATCTTATGGTGTATGGCATTGGCCTGATGAAGCTATATGCGAAACGTTGTCAATAAAGTGTTCTTCCTCACATTGTGTTTATTTTAATTCTGTCTACTTTTCAAAGTATATTTTTATCAGAATACTTAATGCAACGTCATTGAGGCTTCAAATTCATGGAGTTGTAACATATGCCAGCATAGTTACAATCCATGATTTTTGTTTTGCACATATAAATTTTACAGGTACATTTAAGCCCAAAGAGAGGGGGGGATATATATACGTGTTTGTGTGTGTGTGTGTGTGTGTATATATATATATGTGCAAAGGCGAGCTTGTGTTAAGTGATGATCCTGTGGCTGTGAATTTTGGAAATGAGTCTTTGGAGCTGGTGAACAAGTTTTGTTACCTAGGAGATACCATCTCTGCCGGTGGTGGGGCCGAGGCTGCCACTGTTGCTAGAATTAGGTGTGGCTTGGGGAAGTTCAGAGAATTGATGCCAATCCTGACCATGAAAAGAATGCCTCTCCCCCTGAAGGGAAAGGTGTATGCCTCATGTGTTAGAAGTGCAATGACGTATGCCTCAGAAACATGGGCCGTTAAAGTAGAGGATGTTAACAGAATGGAGCGTAATGAGATGAGAATGGTGAGATGGATGTGTGGGGCCAGGCTACAGGATAGAATAACAAATGTTGAGCTGAGGAGACGTTTAGGTATAAAGAGTATTAGCGAGGTGATGCGTACAAGTAGACTGGGATGGTATGGACATGTGGAGAGAATGGATGAACAAAATTGGGTGAAAAAATGCAGGTCTGTGATTGTGGAGGGAGCTGCACCAAGGGGTGGACCGAGGAAGACCTGGGATCGGACTATACGCGCCGATCTCAAATCCAAGAACTTGACAAGTGAAGCAGCCCTTAACAGGGTTGCCTGGAACGCCGCCATTAGGACAAGAGACTGAAACTGCACTGATGTGTGGAACACTCGGTCTTAAAATGTTATGTATGTATGTATGTATGTATATATATATATATATATATATATATACAGTATATATATATATACAGTATATATATATATACAGTATATATATATATACAGTATATATATATATATATATATATATATATATATATATATATACAGTATATATATATATATATATAGAGAGAGAGCGAGAGAATTGGGGGGATAGAGCGAGTGGAGCTGAATATCTAAGTCTGAAAACTAGCTAAATGTCACGAGAATTTGGGTGTCAACAAACAAATTCCACTGTATTGGAACCACAAGAACTAACCCTCCCTTCCTCACCTTATAGATAGTGGCGTCACACGGGTACCTGTAGCCGATAATATATATCAGAGTCGGGAATCCAATATTATTTAATAAGTATTATTTTAGTATTTGGGTAATTGATTCAATATTGTTGCTTCTGACCATAAGGGGGGACGGTTCACTTTGCTTCTGACCATAAGGGGGGACGGTTCACTTTGCTTCTGACCATAAGGGGGGACGGTTCACTTTGCTTCTGACCATAAGGGGGGACGGTTCACTTTGCTTCTGACCATAAGGGGGGACGGTTCACTTTGCTTCTGACCATAAGGGGGGACGGTTCACTTTGCTTCTGACCATAAGGGGGGACGGTTCACTTTGCTTCTGACCATAAGGGGGGACGGTTCACTTTGCTTCTGACCATAAGGGGGGACGGTTCACTTTGCTTCTGACCATAAGGGGGGACGGTTCACTTTGCTTCTGACCAGAAGGGGGACGGTTCACTTTGCTTCTGACCATAAGGGGGGACGGTTCACTTTTTGGTCGATTTGTTGTTCATGGATTCATTATTTTTCTAGTTGCCTCCCTAGACCTCCATCAAACTTTTAAAAAAATCCATTAGATCCCCCTTGTAGATTAATTTGTACATTTTTCGGGAGAAAAATTTCCCGGCCGAAGGCCGGTTCTTCCAACATTACCGGTTCACTATCGTTCGCCAGGGAAAAAATCGACACCTAAATAGCACGAAAGGTCTAAATATTGACGAAGAAATGGGGCGAAAGGTCTTAAAATCGATTAACTAATGGGGCAAACATCTTAAAATCTGAAAACTAATGGGGCTAAACATGAGGGAGAAAGAACATAAGAACATAAGAAAATGGGAGTCTGCAGAAAGCCGATTGGCCTAAGCAAGGCAGATCCCTGTCCCACACAACCCCAATTCATTACAAAGCCCAATTATAGGCTTCACACTCTAATACCCTGAGGATCATCTTACCAAAACGGTTAGAGATTAACGCAGGATTATGGAGGTCTGCAGAGCGCTGATTGGCCCAACCCGGCTGATCCCCCTTCACACCCAACCCTTCTCGTCCATATGCTTATCCAATTTTATCTTAAAGCTCCCTACAGTTTTAGATCCCACTATAGCACTTGGTAGTCCATTCCACCCGTCTACAACTCTGTTACCAAACCAATACTTGCCTATATCTTTTCTGAAACGAAATTTATCTAATTTGAAACCATTGGTACGAGTTCTTTCGCTATCACTGAGCTTTAGTACATTTGCCATGTCCCCTTTGTTAATCCCACTAACCCACTTGAACACCTCTATCATATCCCCTCTAACTCTGCGTCTCTCTAACGAATGTAAACCTAATTTCTTCAACCTTTCTTCATACGAAAGATTTCTAATATTATGGATCATTTTTGTCATTCTACGCTGTACTCTCTCCAATGAATCTATGTCCATTCTGTAATAAGGACACCAAAATTGGACAGCATAATCCATATGGGGTCTCACTAATGACAAGTAAAGTTTTAAGATAACATCAGCAGTTCTGTTACTCACACTCCTAGAGATGAACCCGAGAATCCTGTTTGCCTTATTACGAACGCTTATACACTGTTTTCTAGGCTTCAAATCATTGCTAACAAACACACCTAGATCTTTCTCGCAGTCTGAATTTTCTAATTCTAAATTAGCTAGTTTATATTTAACATTTGTTTGCATCTTCCCTATCTTTAATACCTTGCATTTGTCAATGTTAAACTTCATCTGCCAATTTACTGACCATTCATGTAAGGTATCTAGATCCCTTTGGAGGCACTCTATATCGCTATCTGAATCAATTGATCTCCCTATTTTAGTATCGTCTGCGAATTTACTTATCCTACTAGTTATACCTAAATCTAGGTCATTTATGTATATAAGAAACAACAGGGGACCTAATACCGATCCCTGGGGGACACCACTTTTGACTGCTCCCCATTCTGACTTGGTACCATTTATGCTGACTCTCTGCTTCCTACCAATTAGCCATGACCTAATCCATCCTAACAACGCCCCACCTATTCCATGTGCCTCAACCTTTCTCATCAATCTCTCATGAGGGACTCTGTCGAAAGCTTTACTGAAATCTAAATATATAATATCATATGACTTGTCATTATCTACTGCTTCATATACCTCTGAGAAAAAACTAAGCAAATTAGTAAGGCAAGACCGTCCCTGAGTGAATCCATGCTGAGAAGAATTGATTAAGTTAAATGTTTCTAAGTGGTTTCTCATTTTCCTAGCAATAATTGACTCTAGTAGTTTTCCTATGATTGAAGTGAGACTAATGGGACGGTAATTGGATGCTATTGATTTATCACCTTTTTTGAAGATCGGAACTACATTTGCAAGCTTCCAAGCTTCTGGAACTATACCTGTTTCTAATGACTTGTTAAATAGAAATGTTAATGGATAACTTAACTCATCTCTGCATTCTTTTAATACTCTAGCATATACCTCATCAGGACCAGGCGATTTATGAGGTTTCAGTCTGTCAATTTCCTTAACCACATCATTTCTACTTATAGTAACCGTACTTAACCTATTTTCTATACTATCGCTGTATACCTTACGGACTTCTGGAAATTGTGCCAAATTTTCATTAGTGAAAACGGAAAGAAATTGACTATTTAATGTACTGCACATTTCTAAATCACTTTCTGTCAATTTTCCTATCGAAGTTTTAAGGGGACCAATTACATCTCTAACCTTGGATTTATATAGTTGGTAAAAAGCTTTAGGATTATTTTTTGAATCATTGGCAACCTTAATTTCATAATTTCTTTTTTCTTTACTAATATCCTTTTTTACCTGTCGTGATAGATTCTGATAGTAAGCAAGTAGGTGAATTTCGCCTTTTTTAATTTTTCTATATATTCCTCTCTTTTTGCCTAGAAGATCTAATAGTCTATTATTCATCCATTGGGGTTGGTTCTGTGTTGATCTAAATTTTCTTTTGGGGATATATTTATTTTGCGCATTGAATACTGACTTGATAAAATTATCGTATGTATCTACCAAGTTTGACGTCTCCTCCTGACTTAAGATGACAGGTGCCTGAGAAAGGATACACTCATTTGGACACCTGGATCGACTTAATTTTTTGACCATAGGGTCCGCTAACAGGGCTTCTCTTAACCTACCATAATTGGCTTTTCTGAAGTCAGGTATTAATGTTGTATTCTCTCTGATATTACCTTTCCATTGTATATTAAAATACACAGAATTGTGATCACTATTTCCTAGGTGGTCCCCGATTTCTACACTATTTATCATATGTTCATTGTTACTGAAAACTAAATCGAGAATATTATCACCTCTAGTCGGCGTATCTATGAATTGAGATAAAAAACTATCTTGTACTACCTCAATAAACTCCTTTGAATCAGAGTCGCCTATTTGTTGCTGCCAATCTATATTAGGGAAATTAAAATCCCCCATAATGCACACGTTGCTAAGCCTTGATGCTATTTTAATTTCCTCCCATAATGATGTTCCGTCATTTCTACTCATATTTTGCGGTCTATACATAACTCCAATAACTAAAGTCTCACTACCTTCGTTAACTTCTACCCAAACACTTTCATTTTCATTATTTACTCTAATACCTGATTTAGTACAGCTTTTTAATGAACTCCTGACAAACACTGCTATACCGCCACCCCTCTTACTTGTTCGGTCATATTTAAACAAACTATATCCTGGTATATCAAACTCTGCTAAAAAATGCCTGGTTTCTGTATTAATCCATGTTTCAGTTAGCGCTATTATGTCTATATTTTCTTTGCTAACCAGTGCTCTAAGTTCGTTCATTTTGTTACATAAACTCCTGCAATTTGTATAATAAACACTCAAACTATTACTTGTATTTGCAACTATTTTTCTATTGTTTTTAACTAATTTATTTTTACCTGTTGAACTACTGGACCTAGACGGAAAATCTACGCTATCAGAATGTTCGTTATTACTATCAATTTGATGTGGCTGGGATTCTATTTTACTTACACACCTATGGTTTATTAACCAAACCCCGCAACAAACTTGTCGAGTGAGCTGGCTAAGGTCGAAACTCCTAGTCGAGAGAGATGTACTCCATCCTGGGCATACAGTTCATCCTTACCGTAGAAGAGGGTCCAGTTATCCAGGAATGGAATAGTATTTGCCTTGCAATACTTCTCCAGCCGGCTATTTACACCAATAGCCCTGGAGGACCATTCCTTCCTTACCCCTCTTCTTGGTAGGATACTGTGTACCACAGGAACTCCACCCTTCTCCTTGATCCTCTCCAACATTTCCTGGTACGTGGTGAGCAACTCCTCAGTCCTGCATTTCCAAATGTCGTTGCTCCCTGCGTTGAGGAAGATGATGGGGTCCTCTCCACTCGCTTCCATGACACCATCTAGCTTTTCTGCCACCTTCTCGACTCCGGCACCAGGCAGACAGACAACTTTACCAACATGTGTGTTAGTAGCCCTACCAAGGTATTTAATCATTGAATCCCCTACAATTAAAATAGACTTAGCTGTTTTCTGTTGCCGGCCTGTAGCAGGAGTTGTAGCAGCAACAGCAGCAGACTTCCCCCCCTCCCCTCTCACTGCCTCGATGATCGCCACTTCCTCGCCATCACTCTCATCAGCCAAGGTGCTGAAGTTGTTGTGGGTCTTGAGTGGCTGCCTTTTCAGCTTGCAGGCCGTTGCACTGGTTGACACCACTTTCCAAGGGGCTTCACGATCCCTGGGAACACTTCCGGTAGCCTCACACTTCTTTTCCGCCATACCTAGTCTCAAGGCCAAATTTTCATCTTTGAGACACTGAATCTCCTGCTCCACACTCTCCAGTCTTTCTTGCAAAGCAAGACAAAGCTGGAGAGTATGGGAGGAGACAGCAGACTCATTAACAACAGCCATCACTAAGAAAGTTCACTAGGACCTCACTAAGGGTAAACCGGTTCACTAGCGGTCACTGGGGACGTCCGCACAGGTCAGGGGTCAGAGGGCAACTCTGATCCAGAAAACCGGCCCATCCCCCCTTAATAGAGTGATAACGTAGATATCATGCTTAAATTAACTGTTTATAAAATGATTGTATGATCATTATTGTATTGTATAGTACTAGCTACCAGATGAGTTATAATGTTACCAGATGAGTTATAATAAGAACATAAGAACATAAGAACATAAGAACATAAGAAAATGGGAGTCTGCAGAAAGCCTATTGGCCTAAGCAAGGCAGATCCCTGTCCCACACAACCCCAATTCAATTACAAAGCCCAATTATAGGCTTCACACTCTAATACCCTGAGGATCATCTTACCAAAACGGTTAGAGATTAACGCAGGATTATTGGGGTCTGCAGAGCGCTGATTGGCCCAACCCGGCTGATCCCCCTTCACACCCAACCCTTCTCGTCCATATGCTTATCCAATTTTATCTTAAAGCTCCCTACAGTTTTAGATACCACTATAGCACTTGGTAGTCCATTCCACCCGTCTACAACTCTGTTACCAAACCAATACTTGCCTATATCTTTTCTGAAACGAAATTTATCTAATTTAAAACCATTGGTACGAGTTCTTTCGCTATCACTGAGCTTTAGTACATTTGCCATGTCCCCTTTCTTAATCCCACTAACCCACTTGAACACCTCTATCATATCCCCTCTAACTCTGCGTCTCTCTAACGAATGTAAACCTAATTTCTTCAACCTTTCTTCATACGAAAGATTTATAATACTGTATTATGGATCATTTTTGTCATTCTACGCTGTACTCTCTCCAATGAATCTATGTCCATTCTGTAATAAGGACACCAAAATTGGACAGCATAATCCATATGGGGTCTCACTAATGACAAGTAAAGTTTTAAGATAACATCAGCAGTTCTGTTACTCACACTCCTAGAGATGAACCCGAGAATCCTGTTTGCCTTATTACGAACGCTTATACACTGTTTTCTAGGCTTCAAATCATTGCTAACAAACACACCTAGATCTTTCTCGCAGTCTGAATTTTCTAATTCTAAATTAGCTAGTTTATATTTAACATTTGTTTGCATCTTCCCTATCTTTAATACCTTGCATTTTTCAAGGTTAAACTTCATCTGCCAATTTACTGACCATTCATGTAAGGTATCTAGATCCCTTTGGAGGCACTCTATATCGCTATCTGAATCAATTGATGTACTGATGCAGAGACACATTAGTTTATAAAGTGATTGTATGATCATTATTGTATTGTATAGTACTAGTTACCAGATGAGTTATAATGTACTGACGCAGAGACACATTAGTTTATAAAGTGATTGTATGATCATTATTGTATTGTATAGTACTAGTTACCAGATGAGTTATAATGTACTGACGCAGAGACACATTAGTTTATAAAGTGATTGTATGATCATTATTGTATTGTATAGTACTAGTTACCAGATGAGTTATAATGTACTGACGCAGAGACACATTAGTTTATAAAGTGATTGTATGATCATTATTGTATTGTATAGTACTAGTTTTTTTTTTTTTTTTTTTTTTTGTCTATGTGATTGAGGGAGGCAAAAGGCATTACTGCCTATAGCGAGTGCCTCCCCATAGTTGAAAGAGTGACAGGGCCAAAATCAAGGGACGTTCGAGCCAAAATGCCTGGACACACGGAGTTTGAAGCAATTTAAGTCATAGGAAGAGGGAAAGACTGATTCTGGGAGAGAGTTCCAGAGCTCAGCTGTTGAGTAGAAGAAAGTTTGAGAGTAACGTTTCACTCTTGGGTTGGAGAGTTGCACAGAGTAGGGGTGGGATTGAGTTGCAAGACGGGTACCACGTGCCCTACGTAAAGGAGATGGTATGCACTGGGATAGCTCTGAGGAACACTGATTATTATAGTAGCGATAGAATAGCGAGAGAGATGCAACATTGCGGCGGAGAGAGAGAGATTGCAGAGAGTTGGTGAGTGGACGGGAGTTAATGATACGAAAGTCCTTCCTTTCAACTTTGTCTAGGAGAGCGGTGTGAGAGGAACCTCCCCACACATGTGAACAATACTCAATACAAGGGCGCACTATGCCCCTGTACAGAGCAAGAAGCTGTGCTGGGGAAAAGAACCCCTAAGGCGGTTGAGCACACCCAGCTTCTGGGAGGCTGCCTTAGCAAGACTGGTAATATGGTCCTTCCAAATGAGAGCAGAAGAAAAAGAGACACCAAGAATATTGAGAGAAGATGAAGGGTTGATTTTTGTATTGTTGAAGAATAAGGGATAGTCCTGGGAGATCCTGACTGGTAGATAGATGGAGAAATTGGGTTTTGGAAGCATTAAAGTTAACAAGGTTTTCTCTGCCCCAATTGGAAATAGTATTTAGATCAGAATTTAAGAGTTCTATGGCTTCATTATGTTTGTCGTTGAGGAATTGCTGGCTGGGGCGTTCTGAGAAACTAATGGAGTAGTGTAAGGTTGAGTCGTCTGCGTATGAATGGATGGGAATTAAGGTACAGTTAAGGAGATCATTTATAAAAATTAGAAAGAGAATAGGAGATAGGACAGAGCCCTGAGGAGCACCGGAGTTTATAGGGTGAGGAAGTGAACAATGGCCGTCCACAACCGCGGCTATGGAACGGCCGGAAAGGAAATTAGAGACAAAGGCACAGATGGAGGGATAGAAACCGAAGGAGGGTAGTTTAGAAATTAAAGATTTATGCCAGACTCTATCGAAGGCTTTCGATATGTCTAGTGCAATAGAAAAAGTCTCACCGAAGTCCCGAAAGGAGGATGACCAAGAGTTAGTAAGATATGAAAGAAGATCACCAGTAGAGCGACCCTTAAGGAAGCCATACTGGCGATCTGAGAGCAGATTATGAGAAGAGAAATGCTCAAGAATTTGGAAGCAAGAATAGTTTCAAAAACTTTAGAAAGACAAGAGATGAGAGCAACTGGACGATAGTTGGAGGGTTGAGAGCGGTCACCCTTCTTTGGGACAGGTTGAATGTGAGCAAACTTCCAGCATGAAGGGAAGACGTTAGAGGATAGACAGAGACGAAAGAGTTTGCCTAGGCAGGGAGTCAGCACGGAAGCACAGTTTTTGAGAACAACAGGAGGAACACCGTCCGGACCGTACGCCTTATTAGTGTTAAGCCCAGAGAGGGTAGAAAGTACATCTTTAGAAGAGATTAGGATATTAGGCATAAGTAAGAGAGAGGAGGGCGGAGAGGGAGGAATAGCACCGGAATCATCCAAGGTGGAGTTTCTAGCAAAAGTTTGAGCGAAGAGTTTAGCTTTGTCAGAGGAAGAAGTGATGGTAGTGCCATCAGAGTGGGAAAGGGGAGGGAAAGACGAGGAAGAGAAATTGTTGGAGAGGTTTTTGGCTAGATGCCAGAAAGCTTGGGAAGAGCTAGAGTTGTTGTTGTTGTTGTTGTTTTTCCCCAAGCTGCCTGGCCGAACAGCCCCAAGGCCCCGAGCAAGGCCAAGGCTATAACCGAGCACCCCCACAGAACCCTTCCTGCCGACCACAATAAAGCCTGGGTGACCGAAGCCACTCCATGGCGGGGAGCTGAGGAGGGCGCGGAAACGCCCGGGAAACCAAAGCCCCACCCAGGGCCCTGTGCCCCTCAGCAAGTGCTCGCGAGGACCGAGGACAGCCATGAACATAAATGTAGATCCGACAAGAACCAAAAATATTATTAAAGAGCGTTCCGTGAGTTCTAAAATAACAAATTTAAAGGTGTTCTATGCAAATGCTCGTAGCATACGCAATAAATTTTCAGATTTAGAGGAGCTAGTGTTTACAGAAAATTATGATGTGATTGGCATAACAGAATCTTGGCTCAATACAGAAGATAGAGACTTTTTAGCAGAGTATTCACTTCCCGGTTATGTAATGTTTGAGAAAAGCCGAATAAATCGAAATGGAGGTGGCGTTTTACTTTATATCAAAAAAAGTCTTAACCCTACCCTCTTGTCAAAACCTCAAATTGTGAACGTCGACGCATCTTTTGTGCTAATAAAGAATAATAAAGGTACAAAAATAATACTTGCATTAATATACAGACCTCCAGCTCAATCAGTGCAAACTGACCGAGAAATTTACGAACAAATTGCAGATGTAAGTAACTCGCAAGATACCGTTATTTTTGGCGACTTTAATTTACCTGTGACCAAGTGGGGCGTTACTCTTACTTCACACTCCGGACATGACTTGTATACGAACTTGCAAGAGAGTTCGCTTTATCAATTTGTTCGAACGCCAACCCGTGGTAATAACGTTCTTGACATTGTACTTGCAACAAAAGAAGAATTAATAGAGAATTTGAATGTTGGTGATGAATTCAGTAACAGCGACCATCGTACGATAACTTTCACTTTAAAGTTTACTAGTAACGAACCAAATAGTAGCATCGAAAAAGTCCCTAATTTCAAGAAAGCAAACTTCCATAAACTTAGAGCTATGTTTAAAGAAACTGACTGGAGCTTTTTAATTCACAATAACGACATAAATACATCTTGGAAGTTATTCGAAGCCACTTACCTAAAAGCAGTGCAAGACTGCATACCATCGAAAATACGGCGTCCAGGCCATAATAATAAGCCCAAATGGTGGAATAAAGATATTTCAAACTGCCTGCTTGCTAAAAAAATTGCTAATGATAGAATAAAATCCTCACAAAATGACGAAGAACGGCTGAAATTTGTAGAGCTACGACGCAAAGCCAAAAAGTTAATTAAGCAAAGTAAAAAGACCTTAGAGTTACATATTGCGAATCAAAGTAAAACAAACCCGAAAGAATTCTATAGTTATATCAGAAAGAAAAAAGTAGTTACTTCAACTGTTGGACCGTTAGTCGATGAAAATGGAGAATACACCAAAGACGAAGTACAAATGAGTAATGCCCTCAATACCTTCTTTGCATCAGTTTTTACAACAGAAGACCTCAGTGATATCCCTACACCATCGCCGATTCAGATTGATAATTCAGATGTTCTAAGCAATATCACCGTTACAGAGAGAGAAGTATTGAATTGTTTAGATAAACTCAAGGTAAATAAAACGCCTGGACCTGATACAATCTCGCCTAGAGTTCTAAAGGAAGCTAAGGATGAGCTCTCCAAACCACTTACATTACTATTCAATAAATCCTTGCAGTCTGGAACTATGCCCGATCAGTGGAAACTAGCCAACGTAACACCGATATTCAAAAAAGGCAGCAAATCCCTACCCAGTAACTATCGTCCAATTAGCTTAACCTCAGTTGTATGTAAAATGCTAGAAACGGTCATACGAGACAGACTCGTAAATCACTTAGAGGAAAATAACATACTTAAAGATACTCAACACGGCTTTCGTAAAAAACGTTCCTGTTTAACAAACCTCTTAGACTTCTTCCACGATATCCTCAACCTCTACGATGAGAGTAAAGCTGTAGATATTATATACCTTGATTTTCAAAAGGCCTTTGACAAAGTTCCCCACAAACGTTTACTGCTAAAACTAAAAGCGCATGGAATACAAGACGGTGTGTTGAAATGGATAGAAAATTGGCTCAGCGACAGAAAGCAAAGAGTAGTCATAAACGGTAAGGCATCTAAATGGACCAATGTAAGTAGCGGGGTACCCCAGGGATCGGTACTAGGACCAATTCTCTTTCTAATTTACATCAACGACATAGATGAGGGTTTCACCTGTACAATCTCAAAATTTGCTGACGATACAAAAATAGCAAATAGCGTACTCTCAAAAGAACAAGTTGACGATATGCAACACAATCTAGATAAATTGTCATGTTGGGCCCAAATTTGGCAAATGAGTTTCAATGCGGATAAATGTAAAGTACTACATATCGGATACCTAAATGAGAAAGCAAACTATTCGATGAATGGCACTCAGCTTAAGAATGTAAACAGAGAAACCGATCTGGGAGTAACAATATCGAGTAACCTAAAACCGAGTCAACAATGTTCAGAAGTTGTTAAGAAGGCAAACAAAATAATTGGCTTTATAGGCAGGTCATTTGAGCATAAATCCAAAGAAGTTATCCTAACCCTTTACAATTCCTTAGTCCGCCCTCTTCTGGAATACTGCGTTCAATCCTGGTGCCCTTATTACCAAAAAGATATAAACAAGCTAGAACGAGTTCAACGTAGAGTTACCAAAATGATACCTAGCCTAAAGAACAAACCATACGAAGAGCGTCTTAGAGAATTAAATCTATTTCCTTTAACCCAGCGCAGATTAAGAGGTGACTTAATTCAAGTGTTCAAAATCATCAAAGGCATCGACAATATGAACTGTAGTAAGTACTTCACTATCGACCAATCTAATTACACGCGGGGAAACGGTTGCAAAATTATTGGTAAATCTTTTAACTCACACGAATCTAAGAATTTCTTCTTCAATCGAGTTGTCAACTTGTGGAATGGGCTTCCCCGAAACGTTATAGACTGCATCACCGTTGATTCATTTAAACTCCGCCTAGACAAATATCTCGCATCAAACCCGCGACTGACTGCGTTTGTAAATGAATAACTTTATTTTATCCCCCCCTCAGTTACTAACCCATCTGTCCCCTACTAACTTCCTAATCCTGCCACGGACATTAGTTCCAGGGCAGTAATTCCCTTTCCAATGTTCCCTTACCCACTCTAAACCACTGTTTGGACACTTGATCCTCAGTGTTTTGGAGGACAAGCAACCTAGAAGGGTCACTAGATCTGTTGTTGCTTGATTTCCTTTGTACTAATTATGAAGAGAAAGTTGAAGGGCAAAGGAAAGATGTGACGCTTTGGCTTCCAATCTTGGTAGATTAGGAGGTCAATCCACGCAAGAGACGCCGTCACTTGAGATCTAGAAAATATATAAGTTAAAGGAACAGTCAGAGTAAGCTATGGGTATGGCAGAGATCGCTCAGTTCTCACTCTGATAGACCAGCCCATCACCACATGACTAGAACCCAATCCTCTCAGCATCAGCTAGGAAAGGCCCTAGAAAGCTGCCTTTGGCGGGGGGATAGCTCCCCTATTTCAACCCTTTTCGGGGCAAGTCGAAGAACAGATTTGGCGTGATTCCGGGCAGAAACATAAGAAGAATGAGTCTTGAGTTTTAAGGCATCGGTTTGAATGCTTCCTCCTTATTGCGGACAGCAGTAAAACAGGCGTGAGTAAACCAAGATTTTTTAGCATTAGTCTGAGAGAAAGACAATGGAATGTATTCTTCCATGCCCGATAGGATTACCTCGGTAATGCGTTGGTGGGGAGATTGTAGGCACCAATCGATCAGGGCTAGACCCAGGTGAGGTTATAGGCATGTGATAAAGAGTCGCTGGAACTCCTGTTTCACTTGCTTGGCCTCTCTTACTGATTTTCTTTGTGCCTCATTTACACTGAGAGCAATCCAGATAGCTCTCTCAAACACCTCTTCCTCCTATCCACTTCACTACACTAAACATGCACACCACACTTCATTCCTCCACACCAAAATTTAAAAAATAAATAAATTATGAATTCCAGCCCAGCCTCGGAGTCCCCAGGGGGGTAGGGGGGGGGGGGGGGACCATAAATGCCCCCACACCCAACCGACCATCCCCTGACGACCCCACACAATTACCTGGACCTCGGCCTGTTACTCTTTCTATAAATTTCTGCAACATTCGTGGACTTTCCTCTAACTTTCACTCTGTTGAGCACCCTCTCTCCTCCTACAAACCTGATCTTCTCTTCCTCACCGAAACTCAGGTGTCTGTAGCAACATCCAGCAGCCCCTTCTCTGTATCCTCCTACTTTCTCTATCCTAGTTTCAAAGCCAAAGGCGGATGTTGTGCATATGTGCACAACAAACTCACTTGCTCTCGTGTTCCCGATTTCGACTCCTCTGAATTCTCAACTTTATGGCTCAAACTTTCCTGTCATTCTCTTACTAAATATTTCTGTGCTGTCTATCTTTCCCCTAACTCTACCAACTTTCCCAAATTCTTTGACTATCTAAACTCTACAGTGGAACACATTCTATCCATTTCTCCTTTCTCAGAAATCTCCATCTTAGGAGATTTCAACGTTCACCACCGCCAATGGCTCTCCTCTCACACTACTGATCCACCTGGTGAACAAGCCTACGTCTTTTCTATCATAAATGACCTAGAGCAGTTAGTTCAGCAACCCACCCGTATCCCGGATCGCATCGGAGATCGGCCCAACATTCTTGACTTGTTTCTAACTTCTAACCCTTCTTCTTATACTGTCGATCTTTTCTCTCTTCTCTTCTCTCCTCCGACCATAAACTTATCTCTGTCACCTGTCCTATCTCTCCAGTACGGCCACCCGATCCTCCTAGCCGGCGGCGCTTGTGGCACTTTGGCGCTGCCGACTGGGAGTCTCTCTAGCAGTACTTCTTTGATTTCCCATGGAATGATTTCTGCTTCCGTGGCCGGGATGAGTTATAATGTACTGACGCGGAGACACATTAGTTTCCTAGTTTTGCATTAAGCGTCGAGATATCGGGGGGGGGGGGCGGGGGGGGGGGGGGGGGGGGGGGGGGGGGGGGGGGGGGGGATTAAATTGACGATCATCTGAAAACACGCAAACTAGTATAATAATCGGAGGTTAAGGGGGGTCACCGTTTTTTTTTTTATCTTTCTCTCCTTTTTTCTCTTTCCCTGGCTTGTATCCATTCGGCCCCATTTAGCCAACTGTTTTAAGAGGTTTATCCCCATCCAGGTGTCGATTTCTTCCTGGCGAGCGATAGCGAGCCATCATTGTATGGAGAAAACCGGCTTCGACGGAGACATTTTTCTATCGAAAAATGTAAAAATTTAGCTTGCTGTCAAAACAAAAATATATATATATATGCTGGCTCGCTACCGCTCGCCAGGATAATATTGACATCTGGATGGGGTTAGACGTCTTAAAACAGTAGGCTGAATGGGGCCGAATGGATACAAATCAGAGAGAGAGAAAAAAAGCGAGGTGGGCTCCCTTAATATTACAATATACACGTAATACCCTAATGGCGCAGAATAGAGATGATAAGTCAGACGGTCAGCAAATATGTCGTCATGTTTGCATCGTTTCATAATCGATAAACATTATATCATTTGGTATTCATATTCCGGTATATAATTATCATAGTAATGGAACCGATAAGAACATTTCGATTCGTGAGGCCTTATTTGGCCTTTCTGTACCAGCGACGTCTGTTATACTTCATTCTAGCACTACAGTATTTAGACGATTATATGCAGCTTAGGAAAACGGATCTGTGATAGTTAGAGGGGTTGATGCAGACCGTTCGAAGCCATATAATTGATAGAGGTCCTTCCTAAACTGAATACAATCGAGTCATAGAAGCCATAATAAAATGAAAAGGATGTCGACGGTACATAAGGGGTTGATAACGTATCTATACATATATATAACGGTACATAAGGGGTTGATAACGTATCTATACATATATATAACGGTACATAAGGGGTTGATAACGTATCTATACATATATATAACGGTACATAAGGGGTTGATAACGTGTCTATACATATATATAACGGTACATAAGGGGTTGATAACGTATCTATACATATATATAACGGTACATAAGGGGTTGATAACGTATCTATACATATATATAACGGTACATAAGGGGTTGAAAACGTATCTATACATATATATAACGGTACATAAGGGGTTGATAACGTATCTATACATATATATAACGGTACGGTTACATAAGGGGTTGATAACGTATCTATATATATATAACGGTACATAAGGGGTTGATAACGTATCTATACATATATAACGGTACATAAGGGGTTGATAACGTATCTATACATATATAACGGTACATAAGGGGTTGATAACGTATCTATATATATATAACGGTACATAAGGGGTTGATAACGTATCTATACATATATATAACGGTACATAAGGGGTTGATAACGTATCTATACATATAATAACGGTACATAAGGGGTTGATAACGTATCTATACATATATAACGGTACATAAGGGGTTGATAACGTATCTATACATATATATAACGGTACATAAGGGGTTGATAACGTATCTATACATATATATAACGGTACATAAGGGGTTGATAACGTATCTATACATATATATAACGGTACATAAGGGGTTGATAACGTATCTATACATATATAACGGTACATAAGGGGTTGATAACGTATCTATACATATATATAACGGTACATAAGGGGTTGATAACGTATCTATACATATATATAACGGTACATAAGGGGTTGATAACGTATCTATACATATATAACGGTACATAAGGGTTGATAACGTATCTATACATATATATAACGGTACATACGGGTTGATAACGTATCTATACATATATATAACGGTACATAAGGGTTGATAACGTATCTATACATATATATAACGGTACATAAGGGGTTGATAACGTATCTATACATATATATAACGGTACAAAGGGGTTGATAACGTATCTATATATATATAACGGTACATAAGGGGTTGATAACGTATCTATACATATATATAACGGTACATAAGGGGTTGATAACGTATCTATACATTATATAACGGTACATAAGGGGTTGATAACGTATCTATACATATATAACGGTACATAAGGGGTTGATAACGTATCTATACAATATATAACGGTACATAAGGGTGATAACGTATCTATACTATATAACGGTACATAAGGGTTGATAACGTATCTATACATATATATAACGGTACATAAGGGGTTGATAACGTATCTATACATATATATAACGGTACATAAGGGGTTGATAACGTATCTATACATATATATAACGGTACATAAGGGGTTGATAACGTATCTATACATATATAACGGTACATAAGGGGTTGTAACGTATCTACATATATATAACGGTACGGGTTGATAACGTATCTACATATATATAACGGTACATAAGGGGTTGATAACGTATCTATACATATATATAACGGTACATAAGGGGTTGATAACGTATCTATATATATATATAACGGTACATAAGGGGTTGATAACGTATCTATACATATATATAACGATACATAAAGGGGTGTTAACGAATCTATACATATATATAACGGTACATAAGGGGTTGATAACGTATCTATACATATATATAACGGTACATAAGGGGTTGATAACGTATCTATACATATATATAACGGTACATAAGGGGTTGATAACGTATCTATACATATATATAACGGTACATAAGGGGTTGATAACGTATCTATATATAACGGTACATAAGGGGTTGATAACGTATCTATACATATATAACGGTACATAAGGGGTTGATAACGTATCTATATATATAACGGTACATAAGGGGTTGATAACGTATCTATACATATATATAACGGTACATAAGGGGTTGATAACGTATCTATACATATATATAACGGTACATAAGGGGTTGATAACGTATCTATACATATATATAACGGTACATAAGGGGTTGATAACGTATCTATACATATATATAACGGTACATAAGGGGTTGATAACGTATCTATACATATATATAACGGTACATAAGGGGTTGATAACGTATCTATACATATATATTATCATGTTTTTTCCACCAACCAACTTCACCTCTAAACACCAGAAACTACGATCCCCGAGAAGGTGGCCACGAATGAATTACTTCCATGCTAATTGGTCCCCCATCGGCCGGCGCCCCTCCTCTCACCCAACACCACACACCTCAACTCCATCCCTTCATCTTTCTCACGGTCTACCTCTCCCTCTCTACCCTTACCACCTCACTCTCGTACAATCGTATAGCCTCTCACTTATCATACGCTCCACATGACCGAACCATCTCAAGGTATTCCTCTTCACATTCTCCAACACATCCACAACCACACTTCATCATTCGTCTAAAAATACCAAAATAAAAATTATAATCTAAATATAATCAAAGCTGCAGTCTCCTTTACATCACTCCATAAACATTACACAGTATGTCATTAACCCTTTCAGTACAAGGACGCTGTTCTAAATTTGATTCTGGCTTATCATTAATCGATTTGACTCCGCTTTGGAAGGCTGTCTAGGAATAAAAAGGGTTATATATGTATCATTTATCCTTCTAACATTTAAATGTCCTTCCTAAGCTGAATAAAATTGTCTAGTGATAGTCAGAATAAAAAGTAGTGCATCCTCTAATACTGAAGGGGTTAATTAATTATTTATTGTCAAGTATGTGAAACAGTTAGACGGAATTATATAATATGATGCAACCATACCAAAGGAACTGATAACAGTATTTCATAATGCTCACACAGTCATTATACAAACAATTAATGGGAATTTATTATATCTGCAGTACATTATCACTCTCATAAAATAGTAGTAGTACTTTATTATCAGTGTTATTATTATTATTATTATTATTATTATTATTATTATTATTATAGTAGTGGTAGTAGTAGTAGTAGTATGATTACATGTTGTTTATTATTATTATTATTATAGTAGTGGTAGTAGTAGTAGTAGTATGATTACATGTTGTTTATTATTATTATTATTATAGTAGTGGTAGTAGTAGTAGTAGTATGATTACATGTTGTTTATTATTATTATTATTATAGTAGTGGTAGTAGTAGTAGTATGATTACATGTTGTTTATTATTATTATTATTATAGTAGTGGTAGTAGTAGTAGTAGTATGATTACATGTTGTTTTATCTCCCTTATATAATTAAAGTATATACTGAACAGAGCAGTAATCAAATCAGCAGTCTTGTTTGCAGCACTCCATAAACATTAAACATTAAATCAGCAGTCTTGTTTGCAGCACTCCATAAACATTAAACATTAAATCAGCAGTCTTGTTTGCAGCACTCCATAAACATTAAACATTAAATCAGCAGTCTTGTTTGCAGCACTCCATAAACATTAAACATTAAATCAGCAGTCTTGTTTGCAGCACTCCATAAACATTAAACATTAAATCATTTCTAAAAGCATTCGGCTCTGATTATTTCCCATTGGGTCGCTTCGGAAATATTGCTCGCTGGGAACTTAGAATATTGCTCGTTGGATTTTAGGGTATTGCTCGTTGCTTGTTTATAATACTGCACGTTTTCCATCATGTTTCGTATAATTTGAGGTTATGTTTCGTTTCTTTTATGATATTTTTCTTTTCTTTTAGGGTATTTATCGTTTCGTTTAGGGTATTTTTCGGTGGATGTATTTGGTATATTTCGTTTATGATTACGATATTACTCGTTATAATTCTGGACATTACTAGTATTTATGCAAGAACATTTTCATTTAGTTTTAGGACATTGCTCTTAGATTTGTTTAGGATATTGCTTACTGCTCTCATGGATCCAGGTTATATTTATTTATGATACACTAATGAATACAACCTTATATATAGGATATATATATATATATATATATATATATGCTAAGGCATTGAATTTACCGTCAGCTGATAATAAACAGCACTGTATGAATATTCCCATATTCAAACTATATGCTATAGGGGGTCAATGTCTAGTGAGTTAATTGCTCAATAGGTGGCGTTCTGAGAGGGAGGGTCCGAGTCTGGGGGGTGAAACAGTGAAGCGCAGAGGCGAAGCAGCTTCAGAGATGGGGCTGCTTCGAACCGTGTATGGGTGCTTCACATGTCTCACTCCTTAGACTGGAATGAGACCTCATGGGCTTCACCGTGTTCAGCGGTAGAATGTATAGGCTCTAAGCCTATTGCCGAGATGGGGCAGTTGGAAAATAGAAGAACAAAAATAATAATAAATAAGCTGAGTAGAGTTACTTAGTTGAAATAGGGTTTAACCCCCTCAGACAGAAATAGTTAACTTACTGGCGAGGAGGTGGGAGACACGGTATTATTGCCACTGTACCCCACAACTGTCAAAACCTCACTGCGGGACCGTTAAAAGTCGGAGAAACTTGGGGTTGCCACCAATCGACAGATTTTCATCTAACTTACCTAACTTACTGAGCTCATATGACGCTCAATCGCGTCATAAACTTATTAGAGAGCTATGAAGATAAGTTCATATGACGCTCTAGCGTCATATGAGTTTTTTTGGCATAAGTTCCATATGACGCGATAGCGTCATAAGAGTCAGGGGGTTGAGAGGCTATCAACCCTTCTGGATAATTAAGCCAGCACACTGCAAGTCAAGTACATTTTCAGGACGAGCCTCTTTTTGAGAACCCCAGTCTTTTCCACAGAGCAGAGGGCAAAGTAAAGCTAGATAGATTTTGAGGCCGATCCTCCTAAATTGCTGGCACGCTATCGCTCGCCAGAAAAGAAATTGACACGAAAGGTTTTGAAATTGACAAAGTAATGGGGCGAAAGGCCTTAAATTCGCCAAATTAATGGGGTGAACGTCTTAATAAAAGCAACGGAGCTAAACATGATTGAGCAGGGGGCACAGAGAAAACACCCCCTTTAGTGAAAATACACCCTTATCTGTCAATATCAAGTATAAATATACAGACAGTATGTATTTGTGTATAAATATACAGACAGTATGTATTTGTGTATAAATATACAGACAGTATGTATTTGTGTATAAATATACAGACAGTATGTATTTGTGTATAAATATACAGACAGTATGTATTTGTGTATATTATAAATATACAGACAGTATGTATTTGTGTATAAATATACAGACAGTATGTATTTGTGTATAAATATACAGACAGTATGTATTTGTGTATAAATGACACTATGTATTTGTGTATAAATATACAGACAGTATGTATTTGTGTATAAATATACAGACAGTATGTATTTGTGTATAAATATACAGACAGTATGTATTTGTGTATAAATATACAGACAGTATGTATTTGTGTATAAATATACAGACAGTAGGTATTTGTGTATATTTGTACTTGATATAAATATACAGACAGTAGGTATTTGTGTATATTTGTACTTGATATAAATATACAGACAGTAGGTATTTGTGTATATTTGTACTTGATATAAATATACAGACAGTAGGTATTTGTGTATATTATAAATATACAGACAGTATGTATTTGTGTATATTATAAATATACAGACAGTATGTATTTGTGTATATTATAAATATACAGACAGTATGTATTTGTGTATATTTGTACTTGATATTGACAGATAACTTGAATTTAAAGGCATTAATAGGGTTGGGTGGTGGCTGATAACTACCGAGTTTGATGGAGGAGCAAAAATGGTTTGGTGGTTCTCACAGGTAAGCCACGGTAGCCTTGTCCGTTTCTTAGTCATTAATGTGTGACTTTGACCTCATGACACAGGGACAAGTGGCTTATTTCTACACTTTTGGTATTGCACTATATTGACGAAAATTAGGGGGCGGTGTGAAAAAAGCTGTGTCAAAATATCATACTGATCCACCTGTTTGTTAATAAGTTATTCCCGAAAAACGATGCCACACGGCCTCTGAAACCCATAGTAAATATCACGAAAGGTCTTAAAATTGACAACGAAATAGGGCGAAAGGTGTTAAAATCGCCAAAGTAATGGGCCGAACGTCTTATAATCCCAAAACAATTGGGACTTAATACGAGGGAGAAAGGGGACCAGAAAAACGACCCATCTCCCCTTAACCTCAACAGTCCATCAGCCTCACCTTCAGCTCAGAATATTGTTGGTTGCATTTCCTAATAGAACTTGCTGTGTTTGAGGCTATTACTCGTTACATGATATTATATAGTATTATTTTCATTCTTATTAACCCTTTGAAGATTATGACGAGTTTTGACAGTATATTCTCGCTATTATTAGATTATTGTATACAATTTAGGAAGAATCTGTGGAAATTATAAGGGTAAAAACTATCTCATTTAACCCTCTGACTTCTATATACCTTTCTTAAGGGGAGACTGGCCGTTTGTTTGGTCTATTAATTCATTTATTGATATATTTTTTTAGTTTCCTCGCTAGACTTCCATCAAGCTTAGAAAAACACCTCCTAGACAAGATAAATTTGTAAATTTTTCGGTAGAAAAAATTCCCGGCCAAAGGCCAGTTCCTCTTAATATTGCATGCTCGCTATCGCTCGCCAGGAAATAATCGACACCTAAATGGCACGAAAGGTCTTAAAATTGACAACGAAATGGGGCGAAAGGTGTTAAAATCGCCAAACTAATGGGCCGAAGGTCTTATAATCTCAAAACTAGTGGGGCTAAACATTAGGGAGAAGGGGGTCCAGAAAAATGGTCTGCCTCCCCTTAATCTGAATAAAATCGTCAAATAATAGCCAGAAAACAGCAAAGAAATGCGTCATCGTATCTTCTAATAATCTGAGGGTTAGTTAGGGGAAGTATTGGCTTTATTCTGTACCCCCTTCTCCTTCAGTTTAGCCCCATTAGTTTTATATGTTAAGACTTTTGCCCATTTCTTTGTCATTTCTTTGTGCCATTTAGATGTCGATTTTTTTTCCTGGCGAGCGATAGCGACCCTGTATTTTAGGACAAGATAATATATCTGGTAGGAACATTGAGAACATCAAAACCCGCTGTTCTTGGGTTAATCCTTATAGTTGTTAAAAAATAACTGGGCTAAAAGCTATTATGCCACTATATGTTGTTAGATATACAGTATGTGAAATGATATAAGGTTTATATGTGAGAATCATAGATGAATTCACAGACAAGGAATTTTGGAGCAATAATATATGTTTTAATTGGATGAATGTTGGTGATGTGTTAAGTGGCAGGGAGCAGGAATCTAGCCCATTCATTTGGCTCCCCACTTGATACTTTGGATGTTTCAAGTGGCATATACAGTAGTAGGAATTTAGCCCAGTTCACTTGGTTCCCTACTACATTGCCATATATATTTATTGAGCTGGCTGGTTTTTAAAAACCATGTACAGTACATAAATATTTTATTTTATATGTGTATGAAGGAGAAAAAAGGCAGGTTGTCTGTAACGAGTGTCTCCCCTAAAGCCAAAAGAGTGACAGAGAGCTAAATTCAAGGGACTTTGGGGTCAAAATGCCAGGACTCGCAAAGTTTAATGCAGTCTAAGTCATAGAACGAAGGAAAGATTGATTGAGGGAGATATTTCCAGAGTTCACTTCTTGAGTAGAAGAAAGACAGAAACTTTGCTATTTAAATGAGGCTAAACACGAGGGAGAAGGGGGTCCAGAAAATCCAAATACCTCCCCTTAACGAAGAATACTGTACTGGATTAATAGTATGTGATCTAAGAAGAATGTTTCTGGATATTGTTTCTTAGCAAAAAAATATATATCTTTACAATAATAGAAGACTGCAATAATTGATCTGGTACGTAGTCTTCATCCCCTTGAGGATTATGTTGCGTATTGACAGTTTATGCTGGCTATTATTAGACGATTATATTCAGCATTGGAAGGACCTATACAAATAAAAAGGTAAAGTATATCTCAATTAACCCTCTGACTTCCAAAAATTCCTTCCTAACCTGAATATAATCATGATAGCCACAATAAAACGAAGAAACATGTCCTCGAATACTGAAAGGGTTAAGGGGAGATGTTTTTCCCAGACCCCCTTCTCCTTCATGTTTAGCTCATTAGTTTTGAGATTTTAAGGCGTTCGCCTCATTAGTTTGACGATTTTAAGAGCTAGATAGAGGTCTAGGGAGCAACTAAGAAATATATGAAGAACGTGTATTGGTGAATTTTGATGTGTTTACCATTAGTCAAGTATATTAGCCCTTAAATCAACGGAATTGTAGTTTTGTGTACAGGCATACAGTTATATTCTCTGTTGTATTGTACTACTTGTGAATATGGTCCAGTTATTATAAGTAGGCCAGATATCCTCACCTTTAACCTCTGTAACTCAAAAAAGGCTAGAGCAAATGGGCTGTAAATTTCCACACCTATTCCCTGTCTCAGAGCATTTGGGCTGTAAAGTTTCACACCTATTTCCTGGCTGACTCTTCCCAAATGGTATACATATAAGCTTAGCTACTCTAGTGGTTTATGAGTTATTGAGGTTAGTGGGGACGATATTTGGCTTACCTATAGTGAACGGACTACAGTTGATTGTCGAGGGTAGTAAACTTTTGAGGAGAAAAACTAAAGATATTGAGGTGATTTGGATATTCAGCATACTTCCTGTGCTATTACTGACGGTGCTCTATATCTTTAATGTGATAAGATATGGGGTTCAGTCTCTCTCTCTCTCTCTCTCTCTCTCTCTCTCTCTCTCTCTCTCTGTTGTTATTGTAGTGTAGACGTAATTCAAAGTGCTTCCAAACGAGTAGGCATTTAAAGCTTCAACAAACGTGAATTGACTCTACCAAGAATTCCTGAAGTTGCCGCCTGAGACACGTTGTTTTGTACTGTAAGCGACCTGGGCCCTTTAAATGTCGATATCCCGCAGTTCTCCACCCTCCCTCTCCATCAATAATTCTTAATTATAAGCTACATGTTGTACTTTCTATAGCTGACACATATTAGTCATTGCAATATTGATGCTAATTATATTTTAAAGTCACCCATAATATTAAATAACGTATATTTATATTTATATGGAAGAAGGTATTTTCGCGCTTTTTTGTTATGATAGGTAATCATCCTTATAATAATAATTTTGCTTTTAGTAATTTCTTGCTACATATGGACATTCCCACGACTACCATATTTGATAAGCATTTAGTGTAGTCATCTAGTATATAGTAAAAATACGCAGAATCGTAAGAAATCGTAATAAACATTGTATAGCCTAGGTGTTGAATCTTGTTTATGTCTACAGTCGTAGCTCTGGCGCTACTTCGGAAGCGTCCACCAGAGGTCTCCGGTGAATTCTTGGTAGCGAGAATTGAAATTTAGTTTGGAATATATGTGGTATATTTAAGGGGAGATTTGTATTTATTTGCTTGTATATTTATGTATTTATTACTATATTTATTTCCTCCCTAAACCTCCATCAACTTTAATGTAATACTCCCAAGACCACCCCCTTCGAAATAAATTTGTGCATTTTTCCGTAGAAAGATGACTCGGCCAAAGGTCGATTCCTCCTATATTGCAGGCTCACTATCGCTTGAAAGGAAAAAAATTACACATAAAAGGCACGAAAGATCTTAAAATTACACATAAAAGGCACGAAAGATCTTAAAATCGCCAAACTAATGCGGCGAATGTCTTACAATCTCAAAAGTAATGGAGCAAAGCTTGAGGGAGAAGGGGGTCCAGGCACTCCCCCTTAAAAGCGAGCAGTTAGTTAAAATAGGACTTCAGAGGCTATCAACCCTATTGGATTATTAAGCCAGCACACTGTAAGTCAAGAATAACGTCAGGACTGAAGCCTCTCTGCGAGAACTCCAGTCCCTTATAGAGAGCACGCTTCCATTGAATATGTAATTATTAATTTGATTATAGTGTAACGTCTCGTCTCGTTGTGTGAGACCTTATTTTCCTGCATAAATAAAGTGTTGTTTTGTACCTATTGTATAACTCACCTTGTGTTTTGTTGTATATATATATATATATTTATTGAACTCCTAATTCCTCCCCGTTAGAAGAATCCCAAAATCCCTGTTTTGTCTAGCATAACATTAATGTTTCAGTTTTCAAAGATTAGTACAGATCGGAATACATGGAAATGGTGTCTGCAAATACTTTGATGTTCATTCACGGATATTAAGATATTCATTAGTCTAGCCTGCCCTCATACTACACAAGTTTGTTTTCTTTTTAGCACGATTTTTACAATTGCGAGCACGGGGAACAGAAATTATATTATAATTGAAGGTCACTAGAATACGATATGTTCACACCGGACGTTGTTATGCACAAAGAACTCCTGCTATTGAATATAAGGATAGTATTTTATGTGTAGTGTCTTCCTGAAGGGCAAAATAACTGGTAACAAGGAAGGGACTCTAAAATTAGAGACACACTACACTATTTTTGTGTTAGTGACTTCCCGGGTGCCGGAGGGGGAGTTAATGAATTTTCACTTCTTACTGGTGGTGGGGATTTATTCCTAATTGTGTCATCAGGGTTTTTATTGGCCGGTCTAACACCACAGCCGTTAATGGAGGTAGAGGTGATTCTCTTCTTGGTACAGCTACTCCTCTTGACTGGTCTCACACCACAGTCTTTAATTTTGGTAGAGGTGAATCTCTTCTCAGGTGGTGCCGGTCTCATACAGGGCTGGTGAGCAAATTGCTTCACAGGTGCCAGTCTCATACAGGGCTGGCGAGCAAGGTGCCTCGCAGGGGTGCCAGTTTCACACTTGGCTGGGGAATGATATCAAGCTTGGGCCAGTCTCACACTTGGCAGCGACCAAACAAAACGGGGCGATGTTTTGATATAGTCAACTCTGCGTAAGCAGAGTTTGGTATCGCCCCCCCCCCCCCCCCCCCGTATAGTGGGTACCACCCGAAAGAAATGTCTGTCGTCGTCGTCGTCGTCGTCCGTCTGTCTCGGAACTCCTCCTAGACCGTTGGACGGATTTTCACCAAATTTCACACAAACATTTGTTGTGTGAATGCGAACGTCAGTCAAAAAAGATTTTTTGAATTTATGGAATAGTTATGATTTTAGGACCAAAATATGGTGTTACCCAAAATATGGTTCCCCCCCCCCCCCCGGAACCCCCTCTCGGACCCCCCCCCCCCCCCCCCCCCCAGCAGTGAATGCGTTCTGGGGGCGAAAACATCTCGCTACGCATATGCTAGGTTAAGTTAGTTCAGTTGGCATTTGAAAGTGATGGAAGTAATAGTGGGATTGATGGTGATGGTAATGATGATGGTGATAATAGTAGTGATGATGGTTGTAGTTGTATTGATGATGACAGTAGTGATGATGACAGTAGTAGATATGATGGTGACAGTATTAGTAGTAGTGATGATGGTCATAATAGTAGTGATGATGGTGACAAGTAATGATGATAGTTGTAGTGATAATGATGACAGTAGTGATGATGGTGTGAGTATTAGTGATGATGGTGAGTAGTATTGAGGATGGTGAAAGTTGTAGTGATGATGACAATAGTTGTGAAAATGAAGATCATAGTAATGGTGATGATGGCAGTAGTAGTGATGATGGTGACAGTAGGATAAATGATGGTAATATTTGTGACAGTAGTAATGATAATGGTTATAGTAGTAGTGATGATGTTAACAGTAGTAATGATAATTGTAAGATGGTGGTGATGATATTAGTAATGATGGTTGATAGTTGTTGTATCAATAATGCTAGTAGTGATTAAGATGGTAGTGACAATGGTGACAGTAGTAGTGATGATGGTGAGAGTAGTAGTGATGATTGTAATTGTAGTAGTGATGATCATAGTAATGGTGATGATGACAGTACTTGTGATGATTGTGGCAGTTGTAGTGATGATGGCAGTAGTAGTGATTATGTTGATTGTGATTGATGATGGTATTAGTAGTGATGATGGTAACCCATCGCAGAGTTGGGTATGCCGTTTTGATTTTGGGCAAAACGGCACATCTACTTTATTGTTAGTTAGTTAAAATAGGACTTTAGAGGCTATCAACCCATGAGACCCCCAAGTTTGTACCCCCAGGTATACTGGGAATATAAACCCAGAGGTTGTCCTGCTCGGGAACCCCAGACGTCTTCCTTAATCACGACCAGGACTAAAGCCCCATTTCGAGAACTCCAGTCCCTTCTTGTTATGGTTGCTTGATTGCTGATCATAGTGTTTAGTTTGTCTGTGTTGCCCTGGTTGATGGTGTTGAGGGCTAGAAGAGCCTGTTCTGGTTCTACTGTTACTTCGGTGGTGGAAGAAGGCATCTTGTTTTGGTGGTAGCTGGAACGGAGGTTGTTCCGCGCAAAAAAGGCACTCTGGGCCTCTGTCATGGCAGCATTTATATCCTTCTGGCATGGACACTGGGGTAGTGGTCACTGAGGCTACTTTTAATGTTGGCATTACAGTTACAGTAATGTACTTACGGTTTTCAAGATTAGTAGTTATGTGGTGATATTACTTAACCCTTTGAGGATCAAGACTCATTTTGGCTGTTTATTCTGGCTATCATTAGATGATTGTATGCAGATTAGGAAGGGTAAATGGAAGTCAGAGGGTTGATTGAGACTGTTTTTATCATTTTAACTCCCACATATCATTCATTTAGCTATATAAAACCATCTATATGATAGCCACACAAAAAAATCATAACATGTCATGATCCTCAAGGGGTTAAGCTTGTATACATTAATATAATCAAGGGTTAAATAATTATTAGTATGTGATTGAATTTTACTGAAGACTGACAACTTTATAAATTATAATCAATGTTTTCACTATTAGATATTTGGTTGAATATTACTAAAGAGTGAAAAAAATATTATAAACAATGTTTTCACAATTATTTGCTAATTATTTATTGATGTCACTTATGAGTGTAAACTTTACTAAAATCAAGGTTTTCACAATTGTTAGTTATTTATTCATGTTACTGAGACTAAACTTTATTCCCCAGACCAGACCAGATGGCTGGAGTAAAGTAGGAAAGAAGAGCAATTGGACAGGAAGAACAAGCGGAGAAGTGAGAAGTACAGTAGAAGACTAAAAGTTCTCGGGCTCAACCAAGTTGCTTCATTGTTGCTTTAATCAAGGTCTTCACAATTATTAGTTATTAACTGATTACTTACACATTTTAACTTTATTATAATCAACGTTTTCACAATTGTTAGTTATTTATTACATGGCTGTATTATTTTTTTATTTTTTTTTATTTTTTTAGCCCTACACAAAACATATAATGGACTAATTTCGAAATAACTCGGTTACTCAACATGTTTAGCTTTTAGTTGGGTTATCTGTGTGGGTGGTGAGGCTGGCGGGTAAATCAATGGAATACGGAATCAGGATGATAGTAGAGAGTGGAGGAAAGAGTTAAGGGGCTAAACATGAGGGAGGAGGAGGTGGGGTGAAATCAATGGAATACGGAATTAGGATGGTAGTAGGGAGTGGAGGAGGGAATTGAGGGGCTAAACATGAGGGAGAAGGGGTGGGTGAAATCAATGGAATACGGAATTAGGATGGTAGTAGGGAGTGGAGGAGGGAATTGAGGGGCTATACATGAGGGAGAAGGGGTGGGGTGAAATCAATGGAATGGGGAATTGGGATGCTGGTAGGGAGTGGAGGAGGGAATTGAAGGGTCTTGTAAGGGGAGATTTGTATTTGTTTATTTATTCATTTGTTTATAGTTAATTATTTATTTATTTATGTATTTATTTATTTATTCATTTGTTTAATAGTTCTTTTAGTTTCCTCCCTCGAAACTCATCAATCTTAAAATAATATCACCAAGAACCGCCTTCGAAATATTTTTGTGCATTATCGGTAGAAAATTGTCCCTGCTAAAGGCCGGTTCCTCCTAAATTACAGGTTCGCTATCGTTCGCCAGGAAAAAATCGACACCTGTATGACACGAAAGGTGTAAAAATTGATCATGAAATGGGGGGCAAGTTTTTAAAATCGGCAAACTAATGGGGCGAACATCTTAACATTTCCAAACCAATGGGGCTAAACATGAGGGAGAAGGGGGAGGTGGTGGTGGTAAAATCAATGGACTACGGCATTAGGAAGACAGCCCAGTGTAGGGAGAGTAAGGGGGGGGGGGGGGGGGGATGTTAATAATTGATGACATGCGGTATTAAGAGTAAGCCGGAGTGAGTGGGCGGAAGGGAGTTTTTTTAACCCTTTCTGTACCGGTGACGTCTTTTCAATTCTACGCTGGCTATATTTAGACGAATTTGTGCAGTTTAAGAAGGATATATGGTAGTGAAAAGGCTGTAATGCGATAGTTCAAAGTCTGTTACTTGCTTGAGGCCTTTTATAACTGAATAAAATCGTCTAAATATAGCTAGAATATAATTAAAAATACATCACCAGACGCCAATAAAGTATATTAGGGTTTTTGAGATCGTACTTACCCCTACATTGTAAGCTAAAGAAAATCTTCTAATGGTAACCAGAATAAGATTAAATTAATTCACCGTGCTGAAGGGGTTAAGGGGGAGTTTTTAGTTTCTTTTTTTAGTTTGGCCTCCATCAAGCTTTAAAAATATTTCGGTAAATATATGTTTCGGGAGAAGGGCGGTTCCTCCTAAATTACAGACTTGCTATTGCTCGCCAAGAAAAAATAGACATGTAAATGGCACAAAAGGTCTTAAAATTGACCGAAATGGGGCAAAAAGTATAATAATCATCAAACTAATGGGGCGAATGTCTTAAAATCTCAAAACTAATGGGGCTAAACATGAGGGAAAAGGGGGTCCAGAAAAAAAACCTCCATAAGTGAAAATGTGGCCGTACCTATTGATACGGTGTGGAGGGTGTCCCAGGGTGGTGACAGCCGCTGATAATACAACCATATAGGCCCTAATACACACCGATGGCAACGCTCACTGCTTCACACCATTTATAAATGTGGCCGTACCTGTTGATACGGTGTGGAGGGTGTCCCAGGGTGGTGACAGCCGCTGATAATACAACCATATACGCCCTAATACACACCGATGGCAACGCTCACTGCTTCACACCATTTATAAATGTGGCCGTACCTGTTGATACGGTGTGGAGGGTGTCCCAGGGTGGTGACAGCCGCTGATAATACAACCATATACGCCCTAATACACACCGATGGCAACGCTCACTGCTTCACACCATTTTAGAACTATATTTTTGTATTATGATAATTTGTTCTGTTAGACCCCTTTCAAGATAAGGAAAAGGTCATCAAGCTAAAAAGAAAAATAATAAAATAAATAAATATATACAGTATACAGTATATATATATATACAGTATATACAGAGAGAGAGAGAGACACCCAAACCCTTCTGTAAGCTTCAATTGTACTAGACTCGCTATCGCTCACCATGATAAAACAAGGACGAAACTTCTTAGAATTGCCAAAGTATGGATCAAAACAGAAGGCTTTAATTCCTTATATTTTGAGTGATGTGGAGGAAGCCTACATACACACTCTATATAATCTAGGGTACAAAAAGGTCATGAAATAGGTATAAAATTGTAAGTTAATTGCGTATATTGAGATTGATCTATCTTTCTATCCTTATATTAGTTGGATTTAATACCACCAATATACCTTTAAACGGGTAGGTTATTATTGGCACTTTAAATATCCTTTTCGTACCCATATATGTTTAGGGCATAGATTGGTTATATAAGATATTTCCTACACATTCAAGACCATTGTTGCTGTTTGGTAAATTGAGTAATGAGTGTGTGTTGATGTATGATTGACGGGTAGAAACCAAGTGCAATGTTTTTTAAAGAAAAATAGATGGTTACATAAATGTGGTTACATAAATTCCTCGACCCACCCTAAAGATGAATGTTGGGTTTCGATAGATTGGATGATGGCTACAATTTAATTTATATATTATGTTCGTTTAATTGGCGTATAATCAGAACTGTATTGAATGTTGTATATTAATAAGTGAAGATAAGCTACGGTGAATGTTATTGGTGGTTGTTGAGTATTGGAACATAAGCTTAACCCATTCTGTGCCGACGACGTCTTTTAACTGTATTCAGGCTACTATTACACGATGTGCATCTGCTTAAAATGAACTTCCAGCAATAAACAGGTTTCGAACTATCTCACTAAACCCTTTTTACTGACACAGATACTTCTTAAACTGCACAAAATCGTCTAAATATAACTCAGAAGACGTCGCCGGTACAGAAGGGGTTAATGTGTGTCGATGTACGATTATTGAGTACCCAGTAAAATATGGTGACTGAAAACGATAATTAAAGTGTCCATAATAAAATCTTCTTGAAGTACATTGAAAATAATAAACCCATGTATAAAGGTAAACAAACCACTATCAACCTCCCCACTGCTATGCCTTCTGTATACCCTTGCTGCTATGCCCGGGATTCTGAAGGGGGGGATGGGGGGTTTCTCTGGACCCCCTTCTCCCTCATGTTTAGCCCCATTAGTTTTCAGATTATAAAACTTTCGGCTCATTAGTTTGGCGATTTTAAGACCCGTCGCCCCATTTCGTTGTCAATTTTAAGACCTTTCGTGCCATTTAGGTGTCGATTTTTTCCTAGCGAGCCTATAATTTTAAGAAGAACCGGCCTTTGGCCGGAACCCTTTTTCTACCGAAAAAAATACGAATTTATCGGGGGGGGGATTTTTTTTCTTTTTTTTTCTTTTTTCTTTTTAAGGTTAATGGAGGTCTAGCGAGGATGCTAAAAAATAAATGAATAAATAAGTAAATAAGCCAAAAACTAACCACTACCCCCCTTAACACTCCATAGCCCAGTTGATTGTTGTGCTACTGGATGCATGGATGGTGGAAGTGACTGAAGCCGTGATGGATATATTAACTGTTTCATCCAAACTATACTTCATTGATGTTTCATGTGTTTTGTTTTCGGACGTTTTTGTTTTGCCTTCTAAGAGCACTCGAGCTAGAATACCCCCCTCCCCCCCACCTCCATGCCTCTCTCAAGGTAAGTTAGTACATTTTATTGATAAAAATATGTTCAAGCCAAAGGCCGATTTCCCCTAATTTGTAGGCTCGCTATCGCTTGCCACAAATAAGTGGACACCTGAATGGGGTGACACCCAAACTAATGAAGCGAAACGTTGTAATATCTCTAAACTAATGTGACTAATAATGGTGATTGAGTTTGTTAAACGTTGACGGTGATGCGAGAGAGGCCCAGGCTGCTGGTTATATAACACACACCAACCACACCACTACACACACACACACGCACACCAACCATACCACTATACACACACACACTCACACTAACCATACCACTACACACACACACACACTCACACCAACCACCCCACTACACACACACACACACACCACACCACTACACACACCAAAAACACTACTACACACACACACACTCACACACCAACCAACCACACCACTATACGCACCAACCACACCACTACACACACAAACACACTCACACACACACCAACCACACCACTACACACACCAACCATACTACTACACACACGCTCACACACACACACCAACCACACCACTATACACACCAACCACACTACTACACACACACACACACACCAACCACACTACTACACACACACACACACACCAACCACACCACTATACACACACACACTCACACCAACCACAACACTACACACAAACACACTCACACACACACACCAACCACACCACTACACACACCAACCACACTACTAAACACACACACACACACTATTGATGGGTTTCACTTATTTCACAATTTTCGAATATTTTGTTTGTTTTATGTTTGCCTCCTAAACCCCCTTCAAGCTATACACAAAATATATATAGCTCCCCCCCCCCCTCCCCCTTCCCTTTCAAGCTAAATTTGTACATTTTTAGTACAAAGATGTTTTGGACAAAGGTTGATTTTGTGCAAGCTCGCTAACGCTCGTCAGGAAAGGTTTAACATTTGAATGGGATGGAATGTTTTATGATAGCCAAACTAATGGGGTGAAACGTCATAACATCACCAAAATATAGGCCGCGTCATACAGAGGTCGACCGCGACCCGACAGTAACCCGAAGGCAATGACTTGCAAATCAAATTTTTGCGGTTCGGGTGTATTCGGACCGATAATCGGGCGACATCGGGTATGATTCTGGTATGTTCGACTCGTTCTAGTCATGCTCTGGTCATCACCCGAATGTTCGGGTGAGTCGCCCAAAAGTTAGTGTATGCGTTAACTTTTGGGAAATCCTCGAGTGCGTTCGGATCAAAAAAACGTTACAAAATCCTCGTGTCACCTTCGATTTACATTCGAGTCGTATTCGGCTTACATTCTACCATATTCTGATCGCATTCGACCTATTCGGGTCACTTTCGAGTAAAAAAAATTAACCCGATTCATACCAGAATTGATCGAACCTAAGTCGACTTAGACCCGATGATGTAGACCGTAACCCGAATTAGACTCGATGCTCAGTGGAAAATTCCTACATAAACTTGTTCGAAAGTCAACTGTTACTCGATGCTGACCCGAATTTCAGGATGATGACTGGATGGATACCCGAATACTACTAGAAAATGACTCGATGCATGCCCGACATTCCTAATTAGACTCGATGATTACTAGATCGTGATCCGAATGACTAGAATGTAAGTCGAAGGCTAGTCGAAGCCAAGTCGAATCAAACCCGAACGCGAGCCGATGGGCGGAACCACGTGAAGCATTCCTGTGGGCAGTTGGAGCGGCCCGAATTATCGTACACTGCCACCCACGCACAGGCCCTATATATTATCGGGTGGGAGGCATTCGCTCCATTCCGCACCAGCACCCACCGCCCACCACGTCTCTCTCGCCCACTATGTCTCTCTCGCCCACCACGTCTCTCTCGCCCACCTCGTCTCTCTCTCCAACTCTTGTCGCCAACATGCCCGGTAACTATGGTAAAGGATGCAAGGCAGTGAAGAGGCCCCGCAAATTTACCATGGATTCTGTGGACCTGTTTGCCACCCAGCAATCCCAAGATGAAAGCGAGGAGGAAGTAGAGAAGAGGCAGCACATCGACTCCAACCCTGTTATCGACGATGAAAACCAAACCGAGGAAGCAGAGTCACAGTCACAGTCTATTATATTAAAGAAAACTCATGTCCCTCACAAAAAGACCCACCCTATCGTGTCAACCGAAGGTGACAGTCCTTCGGAACACGAAAGCGAGGATGATGACGCCACCCAAGATGACCTCACGCCACTCACCGACCCACCCACCCAGACACCCACGACATACACCGAGACGCCTACCCAGACCACGCCGCCCATCAACCCAGTACAACCGATGCAGAAAAGGAGGAGGAGGACCTACGCCAGGCTCCCGGACGAGAAGGAGGTGGAAGTGGCCGAGTGGTATGCCGAGCAGGAGTTCCTGTACAACAGGAAACTGAGGACCCACAAGGACAAAAACATGCGGGAGAAAACACTCGCCACGAAGGCAAAGGAGCTCAACATTGAAGGTTGGTTGTGTGCGTTCTTATGATATAATAACCATTATGTTGAGTGATATTACTTAAAAATACCAAACACATCTATGTTTCTGGAATAATTTACCTGTGCCGTGCAAAGTGGATACATATTTATCATAAAGTTTGGCGTTAACATTGCTGGCGAATCTTGTTTTCGGAATTGAAATAACTAGGTAATATTTGGAGTTAATAATAAATAATGTTTCGTGTGCAGTCTTGCATTGTACTTCCCTCATATCAATGTGTGCAGTGTGGTTACCTGCCCAGGTGAACCATACTTATTCATGTTGACTGATAATAAATTCGGTTGTGATAATCTTTGTCTCCATACTATTTATATTTTGTACGTAAACACTCCTAATATATATTATTTATATTTTTCAGTGGAAGCACTCAACAAATGGATGGAAGGGATGAGGACCAGGTACGGGAAGCTTGACAAGCTTCCCGTGTCTGGTTCAGGTGCGGTCCAGCTGACGGAGAGAGACGCCTGGATCAAGACCCATTTCGCGTTCCTCAAACCCCATCTTGTTAAGTTTGAATTGAAATTGAATTGAAATCTTTTTTATTTAGCCTTTAGTATACAATACAATTTTGCTTACAAATGATTTGTTAAAAAACAAAAATATATAATAATAATACAAAAAAATAAGGCTGAGCCTTTTGAGAGATGTCTCTCTTAAAGGCACCCACCAGAAAGAGTTTAAGAGTACGTTTATCAAGTCTATTGCAATGTTATTTCTAATAAAAAATAAATGTTAAAGGTATAAATAAATATCTTGGTGCTGTTCAACATAAGATTTAATAAACATAAGTGACATAAATGTTTCACCATTATTGTTGTATGTTGTAAATAGAATAAAATCGAATATTAATATTGTCTAACATGTATAATACCTATTTTAATTTTTTCTATGTATAAATAATAAGCTGCCCCAGATTATTGTGAATATTTATTGCTATGTAAAAGTGACAAAATTAAATAACCATTGATATTATATTATATATATATATATATATAATATATATACTGTATATATGTTATATATATATCTATATATATATATATTATATATATATATATATGTGAATATGTCTTGCTATGTAAAAGTGACCAAATTAAATAACCATTGATATTATATTATATAAACATATATATATATATATATATATATATATATATATATATATATATATATGTGTTGCTAAATAATTATTTACTTTATAAATTGATGTTCAACACTGTCATAAACTAATAACCTGATACATTCCACAGCTCTACAAGACAACGATTGTGGAGGAGGAGATGGCTGACGACGTCGAACCGTTGCAGGAAGGGGAGGACGGGCCAGAGTCAACTCCCACTCCAACCCAAACCACTGCTACCCAGGAAACCGCGACCGGGAGCTCAGCCGTGGTGCCAACTCCCGGGTCATCTGGGTCCGGTGCCACCACCAGCCAGGCGCCAGCCGCCCCACCCGACCTGTATGACAAGGTAAATATCATTATTATGTATCCAATGTTAACATGCCATCATAATTAAATCTCTCCACTCGTAAACACATACACCCACATGCAACACAAACACCCCACCCTCTGTGCCTTCACTCAGCCACTCACTGACTGTCACCCATTATAGTATTGAACACATTTAATTGTACATTCGCAATTATGTAAATCTTTTAGTATATATAAAATGAAAATGTTTTATACAATAATTCTATTATACATTTCGATGTATCATATATCGGTAATTTGTCACATAATTGATATCAATGCAGTAACGTTTATTAGGCAATATTAATGATGAAGAGGTTATTTTGCCACAAATTATTGTAATTAAGGTACACTGCATTAATGTTTATGAAGTATTGTCTGATTCATTCTATAATACATTTACTTTTCTCACACAGCTTCGTGAAGGTGAGAAGGAGCTGGACAACCTCTACCGTGTGTGGCAGAGGAGCCACCAGGTGGACACCCCCGCAGAGTCGACTCTCAAGCCCTACTTCAAAACACTACAGGCAAACATGCGTGACCTTCCCTTACCACTGATTCATGCCTTCCAGCTGGACGTGCTAAGATTTTCCAATGCCATGATTTCCCACAACCAGGGCCTAGGACCCCTCCCACACTTCGGACCCCTCTCCCACCCCCAGTTCCCAAACCCTTCCCAACATCATCCCCAACGTCAACAATACTACGAAACTCTCAATGTCCCTAGCACTAGCACGTCCTACCACCATATAGGGAAAAAAATGCAGCATTCGCCAATCCAGCAGCCAGAAACACCCACTCAGTGGAAGGCCTATGGGCCTTCACGTCCTGGTGCCACGCCCGTTCAAGCATCACCCCTGGACCCTGCCTTCTGGGAGACCATGCTGGATCTACCTCATTAATATACCTATACCTCTACCTCTGTACCTCATTAATTATAATAAAAATGTATTTTCTATGTTTGACTTGTGTTTTGCTTGCTCCTAAAATTTATTTTCTATGTTTTACTTGTTCCTAACGATAATTTGCTTGCTTAATAATAATTAAAGGGAATATAAAGTTAAAATATATGATCGAGTAGATCACATGGCAATAGGATATAAAAGAAAATTAAATTGAAAAAATCCGAACAAAAACAGAGAAATGTATCACATCCCAATATGGCATATATTAAATTGACATTGAAATTTTTTGACCATGTTAACATGTTATTACTTTAAACAAATCAACATCCAAGATCAACATGAAAAAATAAGAAAAAACATAAGAAATTTAACACATCCCAATATGATATAAATTATATTGACATTGAAAAAATCTGACCATAATTAAAAGTTAACATGTTATTACTTTAACCAAATCAACATCCTTGAGCAACATGTTCGTGAATATTAATCAGAAAATAATATAAAAATTGAACATATAAAGTGACGTGGACATGCAGTCCAAAATAAGGAAACAATTTCTTTTGTCATTGTAATTAGAGACTTTGACCAAATATAATAATAATAATATTATTTTTATTAATCTCACCACCACACCCCCAATGAAATTAATTAAAGTATATATGATCCACCGGGATTCGAACCCGGGTTATCACACACATATTTTTGCCACCTTAACCATTACACCACCAGGACGGTTAGGGGCTATATCTTAATGAACTGAGACTTTGACCAAATATAATAATAATAAATTAGGGGCTATATCTTAATGAACTTATGTTTCAAGGATATATATATATATATATAGTATAACAACTTTATATCAGGTCAGGATATTTAGTGCTGTGATTCACTTTCGGGTTTGTATACAATATATTTATCAAACACTTTGACACTTTTATAATACGGCATCGAATGGAGTTTGATTTGTGTCATTGCAATGACAGTATTGGGACACCTACGGCAATCACACTGCAACATTGTGCAACACTTATAAAACGGGTGTGGGATATTATGGACCTGCATATAGTGGAAACGTACCTTTTTACTCGTCCTGCCAGGCAAGGCGCTGTTCAGGGCGGTTGTAGTACTGGGTCAGGTAGTCCCTCGTCACTTTGGCAACGGCTAGTCCTCTCTGGCGCCGAAGTGGCTCCAAGCCATCCAAGGGGTCCCTCGCCCAGTCACTTTGTGGTATTTCAGGGCGACGAAGTCCGGCTTCTGGTTGGGGCTCACGTCGGTCGATTAGCATATTGTGGAGTATGCATGAAGCCAGGACTACCTTCTCCATGGTACTGGGGTGTACGTTGATGGTAGTCAGTAGGCACCTGAAGCGGTTGGCTAGCATACCGAAGGCATTCTCTACCTGTCTCCTGGCCCTAGACAGTCTGTAGTTGTAGTTTCTCTTGTCATCATCGAGCCCTCGGTGTGGGTGTGGCTTCTGCAACCACTCCCTCATTGGGAATGCGTCATCACCAACCAGAAAGTAGGGCACTGGCTGGTCCTCCCCTGGGAATGGCTCGGGTGGTGGCAATCCTGCTGCTCCGTCCTCCAGGGCCTTCTGGATGTCAGTCACCTGGAATATACCACCATCAGATGCTGACCCGTTCGCTCCAACGTCAAGGTACATAAATTTTCCCAGGTGATCAACTATTGCCAGGAGCACAATGGAGTGGTAGTGCTTGTAATTGTAGTACAAGGATCTGCAGTTGCTTGGAGGCTGTATGGCAATGTGCTTCCCATCAATTGCCCCAATGGTGTATCCGAAGTCCCACCTATCCTTGAAGCCCTGGCGACCTCCTTCCAACCTTCAGGTGTTGATGGGCACACTATTTGCTCCTCCATGTATTCCTGTATGATTGCCTCACACGTCTCCCGCACTGCCAGTGATATCGTGTTGGCACCTACACGGAAGTTCAGTGCCATGCTCTTATAGGCCTCACCAGTGGTCAAAAAGCGTAGTGTCATGGCAACTCGCAGTCCGGGCTCCAGGGGCTTCTTCCAGTTGGTCTCGTCCTTCTTGATCCTGGGTGTGACACGTTCGACAATCATATTAAACAGCTCCTCATCCATACGCAGAAAGTATTTATAGGTAACCACGTCAGTTTCCTGGAGTTTCTTCAGCAACTGGTGGTAGTGTCCGTGTGTCTCTCGCTGTGCCACCCATGGCTTGAAACTGCAGCTTCGGGGTTTCCTTGGTCGTCGTGGCCGTCGAGGTTGAGCACGTTGGGGTTCACGTTCTTTGTCCCTGACGGCGCGGGCAGTAATCTGATATCTGAGGTTGGCATTAACTATCTCCTGCCTTAAGATTGCCAACTCCAATGCCTCGTCATCCATCTCTTCTGGTCGTGATGGGTCCGGGAGGTTGCTTTCCTGTGACATGTTGCTGTGTTGGGTGCACTGTACGAATGAAGTTTGTGTGAGCACACCCTCACTTTATATAGTGGGGTGATGCATAATCTCATAATCGTGTCATAATCGACTTATTCTAGTCACGTTCGACTTACATTCTGGTTTCATTCCGGTTGGGTTCCTGACTTCGGGTGGGGTTCGGTTTTCATTCGGTTTTAAGTCGGGTTACTTCGGGTGTGATTCGGTTTTAACTCGGGTTGGTATCGGCTACTCGGGTCACCGTCGATTAGCTTTCGACTCATGGTCGATTCAATTCCGTTCAACTTCTGGTTAGTTTCGAGTAAATATGGGATAACATCGACTCGTATTCGAGACGCATTCGAGTCCCTCGGGTAGCATTCGAATTGCTTTCTAGTCATAGTCGGGGTACGAGTCTCATTCGGGGACTTCGGGTGAATTCAGGTGAAAAGTGCAAGTCATTGCCTTCGGGTTACTGTCGGGTCGCGGTCGACCTCTGTATGACGCGGCCTTATCACTTGAGCCACACTTAAGATGATTGTGGATGTCTGGTAATTTAGATAATAAATTAGTTGGTTGTTGTTTAGTAGGTTTTAATGGATATGTTCTACTTTAATACTATATGAGCGATGAATAGAATCTATTTGATATTATTTGTCCTTGTGTATGAAGAAGACAAAATGGCAAAGCTGCCTGTAACGAGTGTCTCCCCGAAAGCCTGGTTCACACATAGACGAGTCGGTGCCCGAGTCCAACACGAGTGACACTCGTCGATTATCGGCATTGCTGGAGGCCGATTACTACACGAGTAGTAACTGACCCCGAGTCAAAACGTGTTCAGACAAGAGTCCGTACGAGTAACGGAGAGTCAACACAAGTGTAACACGAACCCAACACGAGTGCCAAAAATTTGAAAAATAACGATCAAATTCCAGGGTACGAAAACAAGAGTTGGTACAGTCAACAAGAGTGTAACAAGAGTCAATAAGAGTGTAACAAGAGTCAACAAGAGTGGAACAAGAGTCACAATGAGTGCTCCCAAGAGTGGCCCCCATTGTGCAGGTGCCTGATTCACCCAAGAGTGTAACAAGAGTCAACACGAGTCACAAAGAGTTATGCAGAGTTCAACAAGAGTCACGAAGAGTCAACACGAGTCACCAAGAGTCAACACGAGTCTACATATGTGTTGTTTGGTTTGTTCTTTAGGCTAGGTATCATTTTGGTAACTCTACGTTGAACTCGTTCTAGCTTGTCTATATCTGTTTGGACACTTGATCCTCAGTGTTTTAGAGGACAAGCAGCCTAGAAGGGTCACTAGATATGTTGTTGCTTGATTTCCTTTGTACTCCTTTGTACACGTATGTCCTTCGGACTCGTGACGGGGACAAGAAATTTCATGCATGTATGAAATTTTTGGGCCACGTGGCGAGTACCCAGGACACACCCCGATACACGGAGAGTATACACGAGTGTAACACGAGTCTACACGAGTGTTGCAGAGTATTGAGGAGTCATTGCCGAATAGCAAAATTTCATCACCCGTGTTGGACTCGGGCACCGACTCGTCTATGTGTGAACCAGGCTTAAAGCCAAAAGAGTGACAGAGCTCCAAATTCAAAGAATTTTGGAGTTAAAATGCTTGGTCATTCGAAGTTTAAAGCAGTCTAAGTCATAGGATGAAGGAAATATTAATTGAGGGAGAGAGTTTCAGAGCTTACTTGTTGAGTAGAAGAAAGACAGTATTTTTTTTTAAATCTTGAGTTGGAAAGCTTGACAGAATAGGGGTGGGAATGTATTGAAAGGTGGGTGCCAAAAAGGAAGGGATATGCACTGAGAGAGCTCTGAAAAACACTGATTGGTGTAATAGCGATAGAAGAGTGAGAGAGATGCAACACTGCGGCGTGTAGAAAGAGATTGTAGGTAATTAGTAAAAGGTGGTGAGTTGATAACATAGAATGCTTTGGGCTCTACCATTTCGAGAAGTGCGGTATGAGTGGAACCTTTCCACACATGAAAACAATACTTGATACATGGGTGCACGGTACCCCTATACAGAGTAAGAAGCTGTGCGGGAGTGTAGAATCCACGGAGGTGGTTGAGCACACGCAACCTCTGGGAAGCCGTTTCAGCAGGAGTAGTGTCAAGGTCTTTCCAGGAAAGGTTAGCAGAAAAAGAGACACCAAGGATATTAAGGGAAGATGAGGGGTGGATTTATGTGTTGTTGAAGAAAAAAGGATAGTCGTGTGCAAGATTGTGACAAGTAGATAGATAGAGAAATTGGGTTTCGAAGGCATTGAAAGTAACAAGATTTTCTCTGCCCCAATCATACATTGTTGAAAGATCAGAGGGTATGTATGCCATAGCTCCATCATGTGAGTTTTGGAGTAACTGTGAGGAGGAAAGTTATGGAAAACTAGTTTCTAGTTGAATTGTGTAAGGTAGCGTCATCCGCATATGAGAGGATAGGACTAGAGGTACAGTTGAGAAGATCATTAATTCAAATTTGAAATAGGACTGGGGATAGGACTGAACCCTGAGGAACACCAGAGTTGATAGGCTGAGGAAGTGCACGATAGCCATCCACAACCATAGCTATGGAACGGCCAGAAAAGAAATTAGCGATAAAGGCACAGATAGATAGATACGCCAAAAGATGGTAGTTTGGAAATAAGTTATTTGTGCGAGACTAGAGTCTATCAAAGACTTTTGATATGTCTAGCACAATAGAAAAAGTCGCATCGAAGTCCCGAAGAGAGTATTACCAATAAGCAGGAAAGGAGATCCCCAATAGATCGGCCTTTGATGAAACCATACTGGCGATATGAAAGAAAATTATGGGAAGGCGGATGCTTAAGAAATGTTGAATTAAGAATAGATTCGAAAACTTTAGAAATACAAGATGTGAGGGCAATTGGGCAATAGTTGGAGGGTTAAGAGCAGTCACCCTTCCTTGGGACAGGTTGAATGAGAACAAACTTCCAGCAAGAAGGGAAGGTGTTAGATGAAAAACACAGGTGGAAGAGTTCACCTGTACAAGGAATCAGCACAGAAACACAGTTTTTGAGTACAACAGGAGGGACACCGTCCGGACCATACACCTTCTCAGTATTAAACTCAAAGAGCGATGGCGAGCCTGTAATCTACGAGGAACTGGCCTTCGGCCGGCCGGTACATTTATCTATCGAAAAATGTACTAAATTATCTTGAAGGAGGGTCTTGGGGTTGTTGTTCTTTTAAGCTTGATGGAGGTCTAGGGAGACAACTAAAATTTAAAAATAATAAAATTATAAATAGATGAGCAAATATATAGGCCCTTAATCAGCGACTGGAAACAGAGCTGAATATTGTTACAAAATTACTGAGCTTGCGTGAATGGTGTGATTTGTTGGTCGGTTAGTGAAAATCAATTTGTTCAGCATTTGAGGACACATTTTACACTTTAGCTTGGTTATCATTAGACGATTCTGTGCAATATAGGAAGGATCTCTAGGAATCAAAGGGGTAAAACCTCTTTCAATTAACCATCTAGCTCCAACAAGTTCTTCCTTAACCGAATAAAATCGTCTAATGATATCCAGAATACACTGACTAAACGGCGAATTTATGGTATTTCGCCCCATTTCTGTCAATGTTAAGGCCTTTCGTGCCATTCAGGTGTCGATTTTTTCCCTGGCGAGCGATAGCGAGCCTGTAAGTTAAGAGGAACCGGCCTTCGCCCAGGACAATTTTCTACCGAAAAATGTACAAATTCATCTTGAAAGGGGGTCTGGGAGTGTAATTTGAAGCTTGATGGAGGTCTAGGGAACAAACTAAAAACCTCCCCTTAAGTAAATGATGTGGCTTTGGGGGTTTGATGTGCTTTAGTTTATCAGCGAGTGAAAACTAAATTAATATTGCTAGTAAATTACAAGAGTCACTTAAATGAAAAATAATGATTGGAGTGCGTAATTAGGTGAAAACTGAACTAAATATTATTAGTTAGCTGATGGAGCATAGGCTACGTGGCTGATATATTCTTACTTGATCAGTGAGTGAACACTAAATTAATATTGTTGGTGTATTGTAGGAACCTTGTTCTTCAATATAATGTGTAGGCCTATAGTGGATAATGTATGATAGTGTATAATGTATAGTGAATAATTAAGTGGAAGCTAAACTGAATAGTGTTAAGTAGTCGATGGAACATACGTGATTGATAGGTTTTTACTCGATAAATGCGTGAAAACTATATTGATTATTGTACATAATGTGTAGTAGCCTACTATATAAGCGGCAGGTCCCCTTAATTATTGTAGATAATGTGTAGTAGCCTACTATATAAGCGGCAGGTCCCCTTAATTATTGTAGATAATGTGTAGTAGCCTACTATATAAGCGGCAGGTCCCCTTAATTATTGTAGATAATGTGTAGTAGCCTACTATATAAGCGGCAGGTCCCCTTAATTATTGTAGATAATGTGTAGTAGCCTACTATATAAGCGGCAGGTCCCCTTAATTCTAGGTTGGGCATAAATCGTAACCCCTAACCTCTCCTAACTCAAAGAGGACTAGAGTAATCGAGCTAATATTTCTACCAAATAGGAAGACATGGTTCGGGAATATATGTACAAATTGACGCCTCATTTACTCTAGTATAGCCCTTTTAGAGTTACAGAGGTTAGGGGTTACGATTTCTGGCCAACCTAGAATGAACGGACTATAATAGGGAATGGTTGTTTTGGTAGGCTTCTTGGTGAGTTTAACTTTTCGATTTTCGATGGGCCGGTTTTCTGGACCACTTTTTCCCTCATGTTTAGCCCCATTAGTTTTCAGATGTTAAGATGTTTGCCCCATTAGTTAGTCGATTTTAAGACCTTTCGCCCCATTTCTTCGTCGATATATAGACCTTTCGTGCTATTTAGGTGTCCATTTTTTCCCTGGCGAACGATAGTGAGCCTGTAATGTTGGAAGAATTGGCCTTCGGCCGGGACATTTTTCTACCGAAAAATGTACAAATTAATCTAGAAGGGGGATCTAATGGATTTTTTTTTTTTTTTAATTTGATGGAGGTCTAGGGAGGAAACTAGAAAAATAACGAATACATGTAAAAATCGCCCAAAAAGTGAACCATCTCCCCTTAACCTGGAGAACAATGTACTCCGTTAGCAGCTGAGGTTTTGATAACTAATGAAAATATACGATACAGCCGTGTCTGTGTATAATATACGATACAGCCGTGTCTGTGTATAATATACGATACAGCCGTATCTGTGTATAATATACGATACAGCCGTGTCTGTGTATAATATACGATACAGCCGTGTCTGTGTATAATATACGATACAGCCGTGTCTGTGTATAATATACGATACAGCCGTGTCTGTGTATAATATACGATACAGCCGTGTCTGTGTATAATATACGATACAGCCGTGTCTGTGTATAATATACGATACAGCCGTGTCTGTGTATAATATACGATACAGCCGTGTCTGTGTATAATATACGATACAGCCGTGTCTGTGTATAATATTTATGCTAAGTCTTCACAATTAACATCTTTGGTTATAAAAACATGGCAATTGCTAAGTAATTAGGATGGTTACAAGTACATTAATTTTGTTCGCCGGCTTAAAAATATATATTGTTCAGTGTTGCGTTTGCAGTTTTTCAGTGAGATATAATTAAATGCATTATTTCTGGTAAACTATGCCATTTTAAGCGTGTGGTGTTTATTGATTGGTGAGTGGAAACTAAACTGATTTGTTTTCCTAACCTGGTGAAAAATTTACACCAGTAGTAGCTGATTTATCGATGATTATTGGAAAAAATAAACAACTGACGATATCTAAATTAAATTGATGCCAAATATATAATAGGATTTAATTAATGTTTTCTTGTTAATTTAATAATGAGTAAAACATAATTCAAAGTTTTGTTGATATTTGATCGTTGATATTTGATCAATGGTTGGAATCAAAAGAAATATCGATCTTTATTCCCGGTGGATCATATATACTTTAATTAATTTCATTGGGGGTGTGGTGGTGAGATTAATAAAAATAATATTACGAGTTTTGACAATTGTTGTTTATAAAGAAAGGAGTGGAAACTGGAATGAATATTGATGACAATTTATAGGACTTTAAACAGAGCAGTACACCGTTAGAAAATGTGTAGGGCTCAGTTATGGAAAAAGTACGAAGTGAGAAGCCCATCACGGCTATGTAAGGAAAATAAACTTAACGTTGATTTTGAGAATCGGGTGTTTAAGCTTTGTCTAGCCTTAAATATCGAGTAATAATGGATCCTCGACTGTTTCATAGTTGGTATATCCACAAGTAGTTAAAATAATTTAAAGTCAGTAATAGATTCGTTTCGAACATGTGACTAATTAAAATTCAGCTAATATAGAGTAGGCCTACATATATTTTGTATGTGAATGAAGGAGACAAAAGGTACAGCTGCCTGTAACAAGTGTCGCCCAAAGGTAAAGGAGTGACAGTCAAAATAAAGGTACGTTAGTCAAAAGTATATATATATATATATATATATTGTATGTACTGGTGGGTGTATGTGTGCTACCTTATATTATAAATGAATGAATACAAATAATAATAAAGAGGGAGAGCTTGAGGAGAATACAAAGTTCGCAAGCTAGACCCAAGACCTACTGTATACTTGCGAGTAACCCACGTGATTCCAACTCCTTATTCTCTCTCTCTCTCTCGCTCTCTCTCTCTCTCTCTCGTTTAGATTAAAACAGGTATATACTCTGAAAACAGGTATATACTCTGAATTGTTAATTTTGTGAAATGTATATAAGTATAATGCAGATATATTAGCCTATAATATTATATCACTGGTTGAATCACTGATAATGTTCTCTCTCTCTCTCTCTCTCTCTCTCTCTCTCTCAGACATTTAAAAACTATACTCCCTCTGTCGACTCCCACTAGCCTCTTAAATAATAGGAGTCCCGTTTAAAATATTCGCGCCTTTTGCATTTAAATACCCCAAGACTCGTCAGCTGATCGCCCCCTTTGACATGAAAACACTGCCTATACACACATCGAGAAAGAGAGAGAGAGAGAGGGAGAAAACCAGGAGCGCCAAGGTTTGAAACGGAGCGATCGGCCAAACTTTTGTATGGCATGCAGACAGAGCGCTAGAAAGGACCTTTTGGCTTGTCTTGGCTTCGAGACCGGCATTACCACTTCTCCCCATTTCCCTAATACCTAATACCAATTCCCTACCTCCCATATCCTCCTCCATCCCGTACCCCGTTTGGAAATGGTATATTTTAACTAGTTGGGGTATATTATTAATGTTGGTATCCCGCACATATAAAAAAAAAAATTATATCATCCAAGCCGAACAAGGTCTTGCCGAGCTACGCGTAGTGTTGCCATCCCGGTCTGAACGAAACCATATGCAAGCTGGAGGTTAATGTAGAAGGAAATATTACGGGAATTATATATGTTAAGTTAGCAATAGCGCATAATATTTTTAGTGAAACTATATCAATTAGCTATACATCGACAATAGGGGAGAGTGTATCTGTTAAATACCTACCTTCGAGTAGGCCTTGAAGTGTTTTGGGAAATGGGCGAAGGGTAGTGGAATTTATGGTCTCCAGTCAGCTCCGGCTACGTGATTCAGCTAGCAGACTCAGAGGGGCTGGGGACGACGCAAGCTCCTATCGACCCAGCTTTCAAATTTTTATATTTTATTCAGGAATCTAGCTAGTATACGGATAGGAGTTTTGTCTAGATTATTTCATACCCATAGGCCGGTCGGGGGGGCATGGTTGGGCACGGATAAATGTCTTGTAAAGGATATTATAGCGTGATGTGAAGGAAAATTCCATTGCACAATATATAGGGTATGGATGTATATTAGGGGTAATTTAGAAGTGAGAGCTTTGAAAATTAGATCAGTAGACTGCATTTTACCTGGTCATTCCAAATATACCGGTTTTACATGTTAAGCAGTTAATATAGAGGGAAGATTTATTTTATAGTTTGGTGTGTGTTTTAGGTACAGCCCGTTGTTGGCAGCGTAGGTTGAGAGTAGCTTGGGTCGAGAGCAGTAATGGTCCCGCTTTGTCCGACTCTCCAGTCTCTACGTCACGCCATGTCGTCACCGCGTACATACACACGAACACACTCCCGAGCGACTGCCGCACATCCTGCTAACGCAAGTCTGACATAGCACACTCTGCTAAGCATCATAACTTTATTAATTGTAAAGTTATTGATATTTCAACTCTTGTGTGTCCCTAATTGTACTTGAATAAATAATTTACATTATTTAAGTGCTAATTAGATGCATAAGTCGAGGGATGTGTGGACTTGTGTGATATTTGCTCGATATAGCGGCTCGTGCTAGATTCGACTGGGGATGGAGTTGGGACTTTGTGAAACTTGGGGCCTCAGAGCGACCCGAGCTGGCGCAAGACGTTGAGCATTGGGACTGTGTTTGTGCTTGTGTTTTCTGTCATCACTCGCGAGCCGTGTATCGTGTGGACTTTTCACCCCCAAGACTTTTTAATCATGAGATCGTCAAAGCGACTTCCAAACCAGCATGTGAGCTGAAATGTCAGAGCTGAACAAGGTATGTCCATGGAAATAACGGGAAAATTTGTGTTTTACGTGATGAAAGTATATTTTGAGGCGGAAAGCAAGTGATTTAAATTTATTAACTGAAACATTGCATTGGTTTAATTTATAATATGAATGTGTGTTGATACGAAAAGGAAGGTATTATTCGATGACTGAAACAGCACTAGTTAACTAGGCAGTGAGACTTATTATCCATACTCTCTTATATGTATATTAAATTATATATATTGACTGAAACATTGCAGCAGTATAACTAGGATGTGGTTTCATGTGCAATTTGAATGGATTTGTGCTGTGGATATCGAAGTTTTGATGTCACTGAACAGACAATAAACTGGTAAGGGACTAGTGGACCTGTTGTTTATATCAAACTGGTTTAGTAAAGCCAAATTAAACTGGTGTACCGTTGCTGATTTTGCATTGATTTATAATTTGAGATGTGGTTTAAGTTGCATTAAACTGGCCGACTGATGAAATGACTGGTTTGGAATTGGCTGTTCTCATATTTGTGATTGCTCTCCATGGGATTCTGAGGATGTTATTCATGTTATATTGTAATTTATGAGTTTATGATAGTGGTTTAATTGTTGTCATGGTAGCCTAAACTACAGAGGTGACTACGTGGGTTGTCAGTTGTCATGATCGTCAATATACCTGATTTGTGTGTTTTGTGGTGCGATTGTGAGGTCTTCCATGAATAAGCCACTATGATTTTTGTCTTGATGTTTATATGCTTATTTATGATATTCTATGTATAGGACTATGGGTATGTTATCTAATGCGGAATGATGTTTAGCTGGTCACGATAGGATTTTCAGTGGAAGTTCGGCATAGTGTGTGGTATAGTGGTTTGTGTAGGCCTAGTCTGATACACTTTTCTCTGTTTATTCAACTTTGATCTGCTATTTATAAGCGTGTATCATTGCGGTTAGGCATGATGAACTAGGCCTAGTTACGATAAAATAGTCAGTGTTGGTCAGCTTTGGTTCTCTTCGTTAGTCGTCTTCTGTTATGCATCGAGTCATGTATAGTCTGTGATAGTTTTCTATATTTCAGTATGTAGGTATTCTGGGGTAGGTCTTCGCCGCTTTACCTGTAGTTTGGGACCCAGGTAGGCCCGTGGTTAGAGAAAACGTTATTGGCTTTTAGGGGGGACACTGACATTTGGCCTTTACTACTCGCCACACTCGTTTTCTAAGACCCCCAACACCTGCAGGCTCATATTTACTGATACACAGGTGTTTTGGCGTGTCCAGAGAGGGCTTAATTATTACCTTGGCTTTATGATTAATTACTTATGATTGCTGCTGCAGATGGGATGTTATTGTTTGATAATGATAACTAGAACCAATCTAATGTATAATTTGAATGTGATTCATTGACTTGCATGTATTTATTGATTGATTGGTATATTGTAAAATATAATATGTTGGAAATCCGATATTAGTGTATGTGTGTACCGGTATATATATATATATATATATATATATATATATATATTACACATACAGTATGTGTGTGTTAAGTATATTTCACAAATATATAAACAGGAAAACAGTAAGTATCCATAATCACGACGTGGTAGAGTTAGTTCAAACATGGGGAATCGTCCTGACTGTCACTGGTTGGAGCACGGCTGAGAGTATACAATATATATATATATATATACTGTATATATATATATATATATATATATATATATATATATATATATATATATATATATATATACACACACACACAATACACAACTTTACACAAATTAGGTTTAAACTCAAGCTCTTCTCTAATACCTGATATTATGCAACGACCAAATTATCGTTATACTTACATTTAAGGACTACTGTATATAAACTATTTACTTAAGGGTATATCCGATAGGAATTGATGGGATCCTTTCATTATATATTTACCGTACAGTCTGATTCAAAAGTCGTGTCAAGTATCCACAATTTCAACTTTATATAGAAAGGAAGAAAGCAAGATTGCTTTAACCTACACTAACAGTTTTGCTTTATCTTCTTTTGAGTAACCTATTTTAGAATGAAGTTGTAAAGGTAGAACCTCCTGCACATTACTTTTGAGCATGACTGTATAGCCTACATTATAAGTTGAGATTGTGTACCCAATGGTGCAATCCTCCACATATGTAATGTTCTATTAATTTACGTTAATATTTTGTTGAATTCCACAATTATTTCATGTACCGTTTTTGTTATTTAAATGAGGGGGGGGGGGGTGACCTAGCGTGACCAGATGGTCTTGGTAAATATTGACCTCCTAGACTGTTACTTATCTTGTCCTGGTATCATATTTGGCCGATTTGAGATTTGACCTGATGTATTGGTAGATGTCATCATGGTACCATGCCACCATGTCTGGCAGACTGGCCTCAGATTATTTTATATTACAGTCACATAATACCGACATCATACCTACAAATTATCGTCCGCTTATAGCTACATTTGTAATTAAGGAGCTGAGGTGGTCGAGTGGTGAGAACGCTCACGTGTGAATCTGCAAGACCCGGGATCGAATCCCTGCCACGGCGGACATTTAGTGGGTGTGGTAGTACGTCCTAGCATGTTTCACATGCTCGCACCCAGTCAGGGAACATCCTGACGACGTATACAGACTAAACACACATAACAAAGCCACTCCAACAGCTTCCTCTCTCTCCAACACCCCTTCTCCCCTCTCTACACGCTTCAGAAAAATAGGAAAAGTAGAATGTAAATAAGAGGTGCCGTTGCAAAGGCTTATCCCTCAATACTTCATCTGATCTGAGGAACACCCCGTTCTTAACATTAATCCTCCATTACAAACCCCAATTAACTAGAATAAACTAATGACAGCATATGATCCTCCCGGGGTTCGAACTCGGGACACCACACCCAGAACATAAGCATCTAAACCATTACACCACCAATAGTCAGCATATCCATATGTTCGCATTATATACTGTATATAGGCCTATCACAATTACACGTGGCCTACTAAATGATGTTATACTCTCAGCTGGGCTCAAACCACCGACAGTCTTAACTGTTAGTGGTTCGAACCCGGCTAAGAGTAAAACATATATAGTTCAGGTGTGTGTGTGTTTGGGTCGATAATTATCTACTTAGCATTGCCCTGGACTCAGTCCCAGGATAGTCGATGCCCTAGATGTGTATATTGTGTTGTGGTAGCTTACGGGTATTGATTCCAATGTAGGACCACTATCCATGGTACTAGACTAGTGTGCGTCTAGCTAGTGGAAAGGCCCAGGTGAAGTTATCTCCTTAATCACATTTCACCTTTCGTCTTAGCTATGTAAGGTTAGCTATTAGTTTGTAACTTTGCTTAGTTATGGTATGTTAGGATAAAACATAGCCTACTTGTGATTGAGAGGAGTTATATAGTTAACTCCTTCTCTACCTATGACGTCCTGCAACCATTAGATGATTGTTAGCTTAAGAAGGACTAGCAATTAAAAGGCTGCAGACCATCTTACTTAATCCTTTTAGCTATCACAGATTATTCTTAAGCTGAATATAATACAATCGTCTGAATATAGCTAAATAAAAAAAATACGTCGCCGGTACAGAAGAGGTTAACAATAAATGTATTGAGAAGGTATTGAGATAATTACTTAAGATACAGAATTTAGATTAGGGACAGGTGAAAAGGGTGCAGCTAAAATCAACAAAGGATATAAACATTATACAGAATGGGATATACATGGATGGATTAAGATGGAAATAGGCTTTCAAGTGAGATGAATGTAACAAATATAGTAAGAGCTCCAAAGGATGTAGCAATTATATAGCATGGGAAAGACGTGAAATAATGAGAATATACATACATTTCGAGGGATATAAATACAATGCATGAGGGGAGGGGGTACTGGAACAATACAATTACTACTACCGCGCGAATCGTAAAACCATAAGATGCCAAGAAGATTTTCCCGAGAGCCAGGGAAGATTAAAGAGGGTGCGAGAGAGGCGTGTCTGTGTGTGTGTGAGGCAGGTCCACGTGGTAATGTTGTTGTGATGGGAGTGAGGAGGTGCAGTGTTGTGGCCCTAGAGAGAGAGAGAGAGAGGAGGGCCAGGAGGGGGTCAATATTGGGACACCGTTTGGACACTGCCTAGCGCGCGGCTCCTTCTTTCAGCGTGTTTACTTTGAGCAACGTAATCTTAACACCTTTATCCTTTTCACTTTCAACATTCGGATGGCTCTTCTCGACACTAACCACATTAAGCATTCGAGTATATTATTGGCACCAAACCACAATCGACAATTGAATATTCCTGCTTAGTTCAAGTAATTAATGTATTTATAAATACGTTTTCCTTTGGCAACTTAGTCGTATCTTCTTATTCCTTTTTGACATTACGCACGCATTCGGATGACTCTTCTCGAGTAATGTAATTTCACCCCTTATGTAATAATGTGAGATTAATTCGTACTTTATGCCCCTTTACGCTTAAATGCTCTGTCAGCCATGCAATATTCCCAACTATTGTAAGGTACCTCACTCGTGTTGTCCCTCTATTATACTAATTAATGTCCAATTATCGCTCCTCTAAACGCACCATACAAAGTAATAGCCCTTATGGTCCTTCATGTTCATTTTGTTCGTGTCATGGCCCTTCAGACTTTTGCCGCACTTTGGCTCATGCTCCTAAATTTCCTCGTCCTTTAAGGTCGATGTTAGTCACCATCACACTCAAATCGCATTTTTCCGTGTTTATCATTTGACTTTAACAGTCACGCTCCTATCCTGACAGAGCCGCATCTTCACGCTCCCTGTGACCCCTTTCTCGGTTCTGGTTCTCTCATGCACATACTCCCTCTCCTTTCATCTGGGGCCCCCCCACCCTCACAAATTGGGCTGGTTTATACTCTCGATGGTCCTCCCTCGCATGCTGACCTTAATCCCTTGAGTGCGACGGGACTTTTCGGAGCTTGATAAACTACTTGATATATATATATTTCGTATATATATATTTCGTCTTACGCGAGCTACCATCAAGCTTGATGGTAGCTCGCGTAAGACGAAATATATATATAGGCTAGTATCATTATATAGCGTGATTATTGTTCATATTCTTTAATCCTCTTTCATGTTTCACTCTGCATTGCTTTTTGGCTCTTCGAGTTTTATGGTATATTGTATTCGGGCATATTACATACCTGTATATATATATATATATATATATATATATATATATATTATATATATATATATATATATATATATATATATATATATATATATATATATATATATATATATATATATATATATATATATATATATAGAGAGAGAGAGAGAGAGAGAGAGAGAGAGAGAGAGAGAGAGAGAGAGAGAGAGATTATATACTGTATATATATTTTTTTTTTTTCAAATTATATGTTAATACTGTATATAGTTCACGTTATGGTCCAGGAAAATGTCAAAACTAGCCTAGTTGCACCATAATAGATTACAAACCACTTGACCGAACACCAATTTAAAACCAGACTTCTAAAAATATGGGCTTCCCTCTCTCATCTTGCCGAACACAATGTAAACACGAACTCGTAAACCCCGATAATGTGTCTGTGAGAGAAGGAAGGAGGAGGGGGGGGGGGGGAGCATGTGGAGTGTGACGTCATTTTGGTGATGTCATAGTAGCTGTGTGTGACGTCATGGGAGTCCACTGAAGGAGGTGGGATGACAGCCTGACAGATGAGGTTCATGTGCGTGTGTGTGTGTGGTGGAAACGAGAGAGAGGCAGGGGACACGTGTTTGTCAGAGTTCTGGTGTGTGTGGTGAAAAGGAGAGGGGAGGAGAGCTTGTGTGTGTAAGGAGAAGCAGAACTTGTGTGTGTGTGTTGGAAAGGGGGTTTGTGTGTGTATTTGGAAGTGGGAGAGATCATCATTCCTGTCTTGCTTTTGTCACTCGAGTGATTTCTGTCTCTTACTGTCTGGTCCATTGTCGCTGTCTGATCAATTCTTTCGGTCAGCTACTGTATAGGCCTGTAGGCCTATTTTTATTCAGGCTAGTTTCATCTATGCTTAGCCATGTTTCGACTTACAATAATTTATAATTGCATTTATTTCGTCTCTCTCTCTCTCTCTCTCTCTCTCTCTCTCTCTCTCTCTCTCTCTCTCTCTCTCTCTCTCTCTCTCTCTCTCTCTCTCTCTCTCTCTCTCTCTCTCTCTCTCTCTCTCTCTCTCTCTCTCTCTCTCTCTCTCTCTCTCTCTCTCTCTCTCTCTCTCTCTCTCTCGACATCCCCAGTTCCCCACTGCAGGGCCTCTCACCTCCAGTGTTACCAAGTCTATGTTGCAAATGCCGCTAACCTAGATTTCGAAAGTTGCTAGATACTAGAATATAGCCTCTATTTCGTCGCTAGACAAATATTTGTTATTTATAGAGTTCTATATATTACCACACAATTCTAAAATACCGCTTCATTTACTGTAGCTATGAGTAAAATAAATATTTGTAGATGCAAGTTATTATTTCTAAGTCGAGGATGAAAATAGGAATGTTGGCAACATTGCATTATCACTTGTTGGTGGTTTCCTATTTTACATTATCTAGTATTTTCATAATATTCCTTTGCTTCTTAAAGGGTTGTTACAAGAGATCTTTTTCGTAAATTTTCTGTGGTCAACATTTTCTGACAATATTTCTGGATTCATTTGCATTGGTTTAAACTGGAGGTAGATTAATTTCGGTGACATAATTAGTTGACCTGACATAATAATTTTGATAAGTTTGCCTCATAAGCTGCCACATGAGGGTTGACGATACATAATTGATGTAAAAGGCACTCGTGTGATAAGGGCTTTTTATTCCCCATACTGCTATATCTCGTGTTTTATTCCCCATACTGCTATATCTCGTGTTTTATTCCCCATACTGCTATATCTCGTGTTTTATTCCCCATACTGCTATATCTCGTGTTTTATTCCCCATACTGCTATATCTCGTGTTTTCCTGTGTTCATTTTATACACCAAATAATCGCTTATTATCCATGTTTCTATCTTTGCAAGGAGTCATTAGTCGTTTTTAACACCCCGCAATTGGTCATAAATATTAGATTAATTTAGTTTTCACATTCTGAATTAAATGTTAATTTCACGTCTTTGACATATCTTGACATATAGTAGGCCTACAGTAATACAGTATACCATTCTTCCACATTGTACTAGTATCTCTCTCTCTCTCTCTCTCTCTCTCTCTCTCTCTCTCTCTCTCTCTCTCTCTCTCTCTCTCTCTCTCTCTCTCTCTCTCTCTCTCTCTCTCTCTCTCTCTCTCTCTCTCTCTCTCTCTCTCTCTCTCTCTCTCTCTCTTACAATTCAAGCACACACAATCTCACCCCACCACCACATACTCTATTTTTCATGTACGCTTCTGACACACACACACACACACACAATATTTTTACTGTCGTGTACTGGAACTATATCATTCCGCGATAAATTTGAATTTTCCTTCCCATCAATCGTGTGAGCAATCATTTTATTGTTATGCTTTATAATATAGTGTCTAGACTAGTTCATGCATATGGCGTATATATTTGTTTAACGTGTGTGGAATTATATACCATATTTTTGTGTTTATATTGGGTGGTGTTTCTTAAAGTATTTCATATGGTAGGTAGTTCATTAATTTCCGATCAATTATAAAGTTCCTGGAAATAAAAATAGGACTGGCTAATTTTTTTTTTTTTTTTTTTTTTTTTATTAAGATTGTATTAACATTTAGTGCCCCTTTTGTGAATGCAATAGCACCGTTGTATACATTAGTTGATTTTTTTTTTTTAGTTTATGCTGGTCTGATTGTGTGTCCCCGTTATAAATACAATAAGCGCTTATGGATTTGTAGTGTTTACTTTATAAATACAATAGACTCGTATGGAGTTACAGTGTTCATGTTTTATATATATTTTAGGCTCGTATGAATGTGTGGTGTTTGTGGTATTTATAGAATAGTTTGGTATGGATGTGTAGCGCCCTAGTGTACCCTGATAATGGTGTAACGTTATGTATTCCGTCAATATTTGCACCCCAGCCTCGCCACAGCCATGACATGCGACTGTGGCGTGTTCCGAACCTGTAGTAGTGTGTGAGAGAGAGAGAGAGAGAGGGGGTGAGTGTGTGAGTATTATGTGTGTGTGCGATCGAAATAGAATGTGTGTTGAGGGAGTTTGTGGATGTATGAGAGATAGAATATGTTTGTGTGGATGTAATATCGTGATTGAATTTGTTTATTAAAGAGTGTGTGTGTGTGGATGGTAGATGAAGGAGTGGTATTAGTATAGTTCGGGTTGTTGGGTGGATGGTGGTTTATATGAGTGTGGGTTAAGGGGGAGGTAGTCGCTTTTTCTGGATCCCCTTGTCCCTCATGTTTAGCATATTAGTTTTGAGATTCTAAGACGTTCGTTCCATTAGATTGGCCACATTTGTTTTTGTCAGTAATAGAACCTTTCGTGCCATTTAGGTGTTCAATTGTGTTCCTGTCGCTCGCCTGTCATTTTAGGAAATGTCGACCTTCGGCCAGCCTCAGGGCCAGGATATTTTTGTACCGTAAAATGTACACATTTATTTTGAAATGGAGTGTTTTTTGTTAAAGCTTGATGGAGGTCTAGCGAGGAAACTAAACAATATATTGATAAATAAATACATAGTCAAACACTACCTCCTTAAATTGGTGTATGGACGATCGATTGTGTGGATCATGGGTGGTAGGTGAGTGTGTGGAGTATGGATGGTAGGTGAGTGTGTGGAGTATGGATGGTAGGTGAGTGTGTGGAGTATGGATGGTAGGTGAGTGTGTGGAGTATGGATGGTAGGTGAGTGTGTGGAGTATGGATGGTAGGTGAGTGTGGAGTATGGATGGTAGGTGAGTGTGTGGAGTATGGATGGTAGGTGAGTGTGGAGTATGGATGGTTGGTAGGTGAGTGTGTGGAGTATGGATGTGTGTGGTGTTGAGGTTAATCCTTTCAGTACTGGTCACGTCTTTTTCATGGATTTCAGCTACATTTAGACGATTATATGAAGCTTAGGACGGATATAGGGTAGCCTAAATGATTAATTGTTTCTGTCGCCTCTTAATGGTTAGACTTCCTTCCTATACTGAATAAAATCGTCTAATAGTTGCCAGAATATAATGAGAAGGAAGTCACCGGTACTGAATGAGTTAATATATATGTGTGGAGGATTTGTAGTGTCTGGGGTTGTGAGTGCGAAGAGTTTGGGGATATACAGTAGAGTATGTGGAGGCTGTGGAATGATTAGGGTAAGAGTGAATGGACGCGATGGTGTGTGTGGAGTGTGGTGGAAGTTCAGACATTGTGTTACGTGTGGTGGCGGTGGTGGAGCAAAGTAAGTGGAGTGATAATTATATATCAATGCAAGGTGCCTTATTGATGGTATAGGCTATGTGGAATGTATGGAAACTACATGTATGTGGATTATCTTGGTGTGGAGTGTGTTGTAGTGGTTGTTGTACAGTACATAAGGAGTGTGATGGTGTATGTGGAGTCTGGTGGTGTGTGTGTATGGTGTAGAATTGAAGGTGTATGTACGTTATGTGGATGGTGATATGTGTATATGTGGAATCAAATGTATGTGTATTTTGTTAATGTGGATGGAGTTAGAAGTATTTGGAGTTGTTGTTGGTGGAGGCGGTGGACACGCATGGCCGCTCCTTTAATAACGGAGGGAGTGGTGGAGGAGAGAGAGAGAGCTGTGGTAGTGTCGTGGAGGGAGGGGCTGGTAAAGGAGAGAGAGAGGGGTAAAACTTTAGATAGAGGAGGGACTTTTAAACACATGAGAGAGAGAGAGGGGGGGGGGGGTAAACCTTTAGATAGAGGAGGGACTTTTAAACACATGAGAGAGAGAGAGGGGGGGGTAAACCTTTAGATAGAGGAGGGACTTTTAAACACATGAGAGAGAGAGAGGGGGGGGGGGTAAACTTTTAGATAGAGGAGGGACTTTTAAACACATGAGAGAGGGGGGGGGGGGTAAACCTTTAGATAGAGGAGGGACTTTTAAACAGACAGGATCGGAAGGATCTCTAGGAATTAAAGGGGTACAAACTATCTCAATTATCCATTTTAACTCACTCAGGGCCTTCCTAAGCTTATTTAAATCGTTTAGTCATAGTCCGAGAGAGAACACACGCAAAACTTAAGAAATATATAATTTGATCACAATTGACATGGAAAATATGAGTACCGTAATAGTGTAATCATATGAGTACCGTAATAGTGTAATCATATGAGTACCGTAATAGTGTAATCATATGAGTACCGTAATAGTGTAATCATATGAGTACCGTAATAGTGTAATCATATGAGTACCGTAATAGTGTAATCATATGAGTACCGTAATAGTGTAATCATATGAGTACCGTAATAGTGTAATCATATGAGTACCGTAATAGTGTAATCATATGAGTACCGTAATAGTGTAATCATATGAGTACCGTAATAGTGTAATCATATGAGTACCGTAATAGTGTAATCATATGAGTACCGTAATAGTGTAATCATATGAGTACCGTAATAGTGTAATCATATGAGTACCGTAATAGTGTAATCATATGAGTACCGTAATAGTGTAATCATATGAGTACCGTAATAGTGTAATCATATGAGTACCGTAATAGTGTAATCATACACGAAACAGTACAATATGATAGAGAATGCACGGTATGGGAGCAGCAATTGACATGGAAAGATACATTTGGTTGATATGAGAGAGAGGGAGGGAGGGTGTTATTCTACAAGGGGGATAGCTGAGCCCTTGGAACACCCCACCTTGCTCAAGACCACCTTGTTGTTCTACCTGATAATGTCTGCTATCTTATCACTTGTCTTCCCCTCCCCTCCCCTGGACCTTGTGCACCGCCTTCTATATCCCCCCTCCCCCTTACACACATATACTGTACACCCCACCTAGTGTCCTTATCTCCAATCCTCCCCCTCCCCTTCCACAATACTTCAATGTACTGTCACACTCCAACCCCACACCTTCATTCACATCCCCACCTTAATTTCCACTCCCTACCCCCACACCCCACAATAAAAGCAACCCCACCACCGCCCAACTCACCCGACATCACCCACACCTCACCGTGCTGTCTCCATAGGCCTATCCCTCCCACTGTATTATCACGCACCCCACCTCTCCCACACCCCTTAACCCCACATAGTGCCCCACCTAGTGTTTCTACCTACTGCCAAGCAACTTCTTCACTACCCACTCACCCCACATCTCCCACAACCCCACCCCCACCCTCTCATAGTAAAGCCACTCTCACTCCACCACCTCACCGTCCCTCCCACATCCGTAAACCCACACCCCACCCTAGTGTTTCGACCCTTCCCACAGCCAAGCCACCCCCTCCCCCCATCTATCCCACAGCTCACCAATGGCACTCCCCCACCCCACTCCCAACACACGGTTCTCTCGCGCCTACACTTTCTCCACTCTCTCTTTCTCTTCTAGGATCTATCTTTGTATCTATCTATAGCAAGCAACCTCGATCTATCTAGCCCCTTGAATATTATAATGCATTTTAACACTTTATTTAGGCTATCCTTAGACGATTATATTCAGCTTTGGTAGAAGAATGTAACGTTGATCTTAGCTAAACTTCTTAAACTAAAACAAAACCGTACTGATAGCCACAATAAACGGAAGACAGGCGTCCTCAAATACTGAAAGGGTTAAGCAGCATATCAATAAACCCATTTATTCCGAACTGCATTTTCTCTTAATTTGAGGATTTTGTTTCCCCTTTTTGCTTTATCCTCTCGTTGATCCTAGGTTTTCCTCTTCAACTCTCTCTCTCTCTCTCTCTCTCTCTCTCTCTCTCTCTCTCTCTCTCTCTCTCTCTCTCTCTCTCTCTCTCTCTGCATGTATCGACCTATCTATATATCGTTTATATCTATGTATGTATGTGTCGACCTATCTATCTATCTCGCACATATACACACTCATGATCGACCTTCCCATTTTCTGTCCATTCCTTCCACTCCCTCCTCCCTTCCCACAGCCCTCCTTGTGTCTGTCTCTGTCTATGGTAACCCCAACCCCCTCCCCCAGACAGTTAACAGGTGGTCTATACACCCAGGTGGAGGAATGAGCACCACAGATGTTTGGGGGAACAGGTGGTGCTTGCAATGGCCGCCAATGCAGCTGTAATCTAAACAATTTCCTGTTATATTCTACTTGCCTCCAGACGGTTTTATTCAGCCTAGGATGAACCTCCGGGAATTAAAGGGTTAAAGAGGATATCAAATAACTCCCAAGCGAATAATTTTTTTTTACTGATGACAGCTGAAATGAAAGTAGTCTCAGTACGGTACCAAAAGGGGTCTCAGTACCAAAAGGGATCTCGGTGCCAAAAGGGGTCTCAGTACCAAAAGGGGTCTCGGTGCCAAAAGGGGTCTCAGTACCAAAAGGGGTCTCAGTACCAAAAGGGGTCTCGGTGCCAAAAGGGGTCTCAGTACCAAAAGGGGTCTCAGTACCAAAAGGGGTCTCGGTACCAAAAGGGGTATCAGTGCCAAAAGTGGTCTCAGTACCAAAAGGGGTTTCAGTGCTAAAAGGGGTCTCAGTACCAAAAGGGGTATCAGTACCAAAAGGGGTCTCAGTACCAAAATGGGTATCAGTACCAAAAGGGGTCTCAGTACCAAAAGGGGTTTCAGTGCTAAAAGGGGTCTCAGTACCAACAGGGAGGAATCGGCCTTCGACCTGGACATTTTTCTACCGAAAAAAAATACAAAATTAACCCGAAAGGGGGACTTGGAGATTTGTTTTCCAAGATTGATAAAAGTCTAGGGAGCAAACTAAAAACAAAACTTAAGGTGTTAAGATAGTGAGCGGGTTATATTGCGTGAACAGGTGGTGCTTGGGGCAGAGTGAATGTCTGAACTTGGGTCACGGTGAGTTCACTCGTCACCACCATCACAACCAACCAAACCAAGGCACACCACCTTCGTTGGACAGTTCATCAAGTAAATAATATCACTTTTGGTATTTTGTCTCAATCCTTTCAGCAGTCGAGGACGCGTTTTCGCTTTATTATGGCTAACATTAGACGATTTTATTCAGTTTAGGAGGGCCCTATGCTAATTACAGGAGTAGACTATCTCGTTATTATCCCTCTGACTCAGAATTCCTCCTTAAATTTAATAAAATAGCCTACTAACAGCCATAATAAAATCCGAAAGGCGTCCTCGTGTTCTCAAAGGGTTACAAGGTAACCCTTGTTACCCCTGGTGAAAATTGTAATATACTGGTACTAGTGTATAGTTTTTATACTTAAGCATTTTCAAGCGACCCAATGACGGAACATGGTGGGGCGAACCATTATGGGGCATAACTAGGCGACATTGGGACATGGTTCTGCCTTGCTTAGGCCAATCGGCTTTCTGCAGACTCCCATTTTCTTATGTTCTTATGTTCTTATGTTATGGTGGGACTTAATTATCAATACCGAGACATAGCAGGTAGAGTCACGGTAGGGCATAACTATATTAACAAAAGTCTGACAGATCATAACTAAGGTATGACAGGCCATGGGGAAACATAAGTACCAGGTTGTCAAACCGGACCCATTTTGTTGGTAGGCTTGCATGAACATGAGAAGGAATACAAGAAAATTACATGACTTAGCATTGTTTTGGCCATATTATCACCTTCAAAGACATAATTAGTACTATAAACCATAATGTATCTTTACATATACAGTACATGTAGAATAATAAAGGCTAAACACTTTGAACACAGCTTTTGTTTGACACCCTGATACATAACACGGATGTCGGGGCATGGCAGAGTCCTGATGGGATATATCTATAATTACTGGGGTATGGTGAAACAACTATGATAACGGGACATAACCGCTCGAGTCACTGAACGACATAACTATTTATGACGGGGCATAGTGGGTAGTAACTAGATATTAACGGGGCATAGTAGGGCATTTCAGGACTTGGCATGACTGGGGCTGTGTGGGCCGTGTATTAGCTGTGGGAAGTTGCTAGTGGTGGTGTGCTGTTGTTTGGGTGGGGAGCTGCTAGTGGTGGTGTGGAATGTGGGGGAGCTGCTAGTGGTGGTGTGGGGAGCTGCTAGTAGTAGTGGTGTGGTGTGCTGGTGTATGTGTGGGGTGTGGGGGAGCTGCTAGTGGTGGTGTTGGATGTGGGGAGCTGCTAGTGGTGGTGTGGTATATGTGTATGGTGTGGGGAGCTGCTAGTAGTAATGGTTTGGTGTATGTGTGGGGTGTGGGGGGAGCTGCTAGTGGTGGTGTGGTATATGTGTATGGTGTGGGGAGCTGCTAGTGGTGGTGTGGTATATGTGTATGGTGTGGGGAGCTGCTAGTAGTAATGGTTTGGTGTATGTGTGGGGTGTGGGGGGAGCTGCTAGTGGTGGTGTGGTATATGTGTATGGTGTGGGGAGCTGCTAGTGGTGGTGTGGTATATGTGTATGGTGTGGGGAGCTGCTAGTAGTAATGGTTTGGTGTATGTGTGGGGTGTGGGGGGAGCTGCTAGTGGTGGTGTGGTATATGTGTATGGTGTGGGGAGCTGCTAGTGGTGGTGTGGTATATGTGTATGGTGTGGGGAGCTGCTAGTAGTAATGGTTTGGTGTATGGTGTGGGGTGTGGGGGGAGCTGTAGTGGTGGTGTGGTATATGTGTATGGTGTGGGGAGCTGTAGTGGTGGTGTGGTATATGTGTTTGGTGTGGGGAGCTGTTAGTAGTATTGGTGTGGTGTATGTGTGGGGTGTGGGGGAGCTGTTAGTGGTGGTGTGGTATATGTGTATGGTGTGGGGAGCTGCTAGTGGTGGTGTGGTATATGTGTATGGTGTGGGGTGCTGCTAGTAGTAATGGTTTGGTGTATGTGTGGGTGTGGGGGGGAGCTGTTAGTGGGTGGTGTGGTATATGTGTATGGTGTGGGGAGCTGCTAGTGGTGGTGTGGTTTTATGTGTATGGTGTGGGGAGCTGCTAGTAGTAATGGTTTGGTGTTGTGTATGTGTGGGTGTGGGGGGAGCTGTTGAGGGGTGTGGTGGTGTGGTATATGTGTTGGTGTGGGGAGCTGCTAGTAGTAATGGTTTGGTGTATGTGTGGGGTGTGGGGGGAGCTGCTAGTGGTGGTGTGGTATATGTGTATGGTGTGGGGAGCTGCTAGTAGTAATGGTTTGGTGTATGTGTGGGGTGTGGGGGAGCTGCTAGTGGTGGTGTTGGATGTGGGGAGCTGCTAGTGGTGGTGTGGTATATGTGTATGGTGTGGGGAGCTGCTAGTAGTAATGGTTTGGTGTATGTGTGGGGTGTGGGGGGAGCTGCTAGTGGTGGTGTGTGTATGTGGGGTCTCCCAACACATCGATCCACAGACGGACACCAGGTTGGGTCGGGGTCTTGCTCGATCTGCCTCTATACTACCTCATTGCTTTAACTTATTTTCCTCATATGATATAACACTAAACAATTATTAAGAAAAATAGAAGGAAGCTTGCATGATAGTCTTTGTTCATGTTTGTTACTTTGTTCTTCCTTCAAACTATAGAGCTAACCAATGTTGAAGTTGGGAAGGCACACTAGCTTAAAGGGATATCAAAACTAATGGGGCTAAAAATTAGGGAGATGGAGTTCCAGGACCCCCCCCCCCCCCTTAATTTTACGAGTTCATGACCATAGACTGAGATAGAAGACCGCAGTTTACGTAACCCTTAACTTAGGAGGGGGGTGCAGACTTTGCGGTGTTTTATGCAAGCTCACCATCGATTATTTCGTGCTGTTTGAATTATTATCTATATACCCTTTTCAGTATAGCTAAGCCACAAATCGCGATCTCTAACCTCTGTAACTCAAAAGGGACTAAAGCAAATGGGCTGTAAATGTCCACACCTATCCCCTGACTGACTCTTCCCAAGTTGTGGAAATAGTAGTTCCATTACTCTAGTCGTTTATGAATTATAGAGGTAATTGGTCTAGAATTTTAGCCTAATTATAATGAATAGACTATAGTTACCGATATCACTGCGACAGGGTTCCCATATACAACAAAGTAAACATTTCCGATCGGAATGTACCGGTAAAATAGCATGTGTGACACCACCTATATAGAGCTATTATGGGGAGTTTTTGTCTGGACCCCCTTCTCCCTCATGTTTAGCCCCATTACTTTTGAGATTTTAAGACACTCGTCCCATTAGTTTGGCGATTTTAAGTCCATTCGTGCCATTTAGATGTCGATTATTACTTGGCAATATTTACTTTAGAGCTTGGCGCTCATTGGACGATTTTAATCGGGATTGAATAATCCTCTAATTACTGAAGGGGTAATCTCAATTAACCCTCTGCCTCCCCCAATCCTGTTGGAAACTGAATATAATCGAGTTAGTTCAAGAGAACCCTCAATTTCGAACTGCAAAAAGTGCCAGACGAGCCCATCTTCGCAGGGGAGCGCTCTGCCTCTTCGAACAGTCTGCTGCACCAATTGTCAAACCACAACGAAGGGCGGTGCGCTCCTCGGTGCCACTAGCAGAGTCAGAGTGGTGAACCCTACATAGGTGAACATACGTAGCTGCTAGCCAGAATATAAGAGATAAAATAGCATGTTATACTGTAAAGTCATTAAGGAGGTATAGGTGTAATTAAAGCTTACTACCGTACGATACATTGATAGTTTTCATTATAGAGTAAAGGAATTACTAGTAGGGGGTGAAGAGGGGAAGGGAGACGGAGGATTTGCGAAACTTGGTCATCGATTATTTTGCGCGATTTGAATGATTTGCGGCCCATAGGGAGAAGAGGAGTGAGCTTTAAGAATGGTAGAGCGAGGTTAGCGTAGTTGTAGTAGTGAGAGTTTCTTGTGCATATCGGTAATGAGTGATAAGGTTGGTAGTGCGAGGTGTGTGTATTATTGGGATACCATAGTGGTGGTAGAGATATATACTCATTGAAACCGTGTGCCAGTAGCATTTGTCTATTTTATATTAATCCCAAGTGTTCATATTTAGCAACATATTTCGCTACAAAATCTTCATTATAGCTGTATAATTATAATGGGGACCTGCCAATTACCTTCAGCTGAAATAAACGTATATACGAAATATTATGTATTCTATAAGTATTAAGTAGTAATAGGTCGTGATTATTGCAATGGCAGCCTATAGTCTATTTTTGTGTAACCTGGCGATTTTGTATTTGGTCGCTTTGGGATTGAGAACTCTACTTTGAGCTGATTGGCTGAGGATAATGTGTCTGAATATCATCTTTCAGTTACAAAAACAAACACAAGCAAAATACTACGCAGTGCCATCAGCCAATCACCTTGTCAAATTTCTAGCTTAAAAAAAAACAAATGTAAATTCGTCAGGTTATAAAGAAATGGGCTGAATTTATAGTTATAGCCGCCGAACCTTTATATAGCGAAGTAGGAAGGTGTTGACGACAAGAGAACAGTATGGTGGTGGCGGCGTGAGGGGGAGCCAGGCAGAGAGGTAGGTAGGTAGGTTGGCTGGCGACGAAGTGGTGGTTGTGGGCGCTATACATAGTCAGGGGGGGGGGCAGGGAGCTGTAGGATCGTCGCCAGCTATATACCTTCTACCCCCACACTGCTGCTGCCCCACCTCTTCTTATACCTTTATACACCACTTTAGTTACACCTTGTACACATCCCTATCTCTTACACTCAAATTACCTTACCCTACTTCTTGCATAGGCTATGTGTACGCCGTTCAGGATTAATAGCCACATGACTGAAAACGTTTAGTTATTGTAACGAGTCTACAACTTGGATGTTCTATGGAGTCCTCTTCCAGAGTCCAAAGTGTCTTTTCGTTGCAATATAAAAATACACATTTTCCATCATATGGGTATAATTTCTCCATTCAAGTATTCACGATATTGTGAATTTCCTTCCCTTTGCAGTAATTTTACCAGCGTTTAACCCTTTGAAGATTATGCCGTGTTTTGACAGTTTATTCAGGCTATCAATAGACGATGTTACACAACTTAGGAAGGATATGTGGGAATTAAACGGGTAAAAACAATCTCAATCTACCCTCTGACATCCATTTAACCTTCCTAATCTGAATACAATCGTCTAATAATAGCCAAAAAGCAGAAAGGACATGCATCATCGTATCTTGAAAAGTTTAACACCAATATCTCAGTGACGCTACCAAACATGGCATCCTACTCATATGCAGCCCAGATAAAAGTGTATGAGGATGGTGGCATGGCGCTACACAGATATTTAGTGTATGAGGATGGTGGCATGGCGCTACACAGATATTTAGTGTATGAGGATGGTGGCATGGCGCTACACAGATATTTAGTGTATGAGGATGGTGGCATGGCGCTACACAGATATTTAGTGTATGAGGAGGGTGGCATGGCGCTACACAGATATTTAGTGTATGAGGATGGTGGCATGGCGCTACACAGATATTTAGTGTATGAGGATGGTGGCATGGCGCTACACAGATATTTAGTGTATGAGGATGGTGGCATGGCGCTACACAGATATTTAGTGTATGAGGATGGTGGCATGGCGCTACACAGATATTTAGTGTATGAGGATGGTGGCATGGCGCTACAGATATTTAGTGTATGAGGATGGTGGCATGGCGCTACACAGATATTTAGGGATTAGTATATGTGTTGTGTAACACATATACTAAGATTCAGATTCAGTTAAACTACCGTTGAGATCTCTCTCTCTCTCTCTCTCTCTCTCTCTCTCTCTCTCTCTCTCTCTCTCTTTTTCTCTCTCTCTCTCTCACACACACACACACACACGTGTACACAGAGTCGGAAGGTGCCCCCCTTATCAGGCACACAGAGAAACAAGGCTGTCTCTCCCCATTGATGTGTCGGGAAGGAGGTGTCCACATCTGTCCAGGTCGAGGCCGAAATTTGGATATCTGTCGAGATGGGGAGGTTCGTAGTAAACACCCCTATAGTAACAAGAGATCGGCCAACCTCCGCCATATTGGTGCCACTGGTGTCATTAACCTATCTTTACACTCAAATAGGCCTATATCCACATTGTGGTATAAAAAAGGCATCCACCGAAAAATGTGACCAATTTATCTTACTAAAGAATCTCTCACGCATTCATACAGACACACTTACCATATAGTCCCACATACTGTATTATGTATGACTGAAGAATGCAGTTATGAATGCTGAGGAATACTTGTTAAAATAATATAGTAGATGTATAGCATTGTGTTGAGGGCATATAAGTTTATCCCGTTACCCCTTTAACCGCTTCAGTACGCCGTGGCCTATTTAACCTCTTATTCTGACTAACCTTAGACGATTGTATGCAGTTTATATAGGTTCTATGTGATTCAGATGGTTTATTAATATAGTATTTACCCCTCTGAATCCAGCAGGTAAATTATAAGCTAAAGGAAATCGTCTATAGGTAACAAAAGTAATACGAATATTATGGCATAGTGCTGAAAGGAAAAAATAATAATATATATAGTACACGTATAGCATTGTCTTGGGGGAATATAAGTTGTATCACTCCTGTTTACCTTGGCCATGCCTATCTATGGAAAATAACACCTCAGAAGAACTAAATGTTAGGACAAAAGTTATCTTTTGTCTCTGTTCCTGTTTATGAAGGTGGTGATGCTAGGAAAGATACTGTTTGTTCTTGTGTGTATGTCTATGTGGTGTGGTGATCTGGGGTGTATTTTGTTTGCTAAACGAAGGACTAAAGTTCATCTTGTCCCCGTTGTGTTTCTGAAGGTGCTGATGCAAGGAAGAATACTGCTTGTTAGTGTGTGTGTGATATGGGGTGTAGTCTTCTTGCTAAACGGAAAACAAAATAATCTTGTCCCCTTTTGTTTTCCTGAAGGTGTTGATGTGAGGATACTGTTTGTTAGTGTGTGTATGGGTTTGTGGTGATAGGGGTCTAGTGTAGTCTTCTTCCTAAATGAAGGACAACAGTTCATCTCTACGTTCCTGTGTGTTTCTGGAGGTGCTGATGGTAGGACACGGTTTGTTCTGGTATTTGTGTGTGGTGATAGTTGTGTAATATTCTTGCTAAGTGGGAGAACAGAAGCTCTCATCCCCGTTTGTGACTAGTGCGCTAGAGGATGCAAAGTGTGTATGTGCATCTTTATGATGATGCTAGGATACTGTTTGTTATTGTGCGTGTGGTGATAGGGGTATAATCTCTGCTTGCATGGCTTCAAGGTTGGGTGTAGGGTATGTCACTGGAGCTCGTGTTTGTGTTCTCTCTCTCTCTCTCTCTCTCTCTCTCTCTCTCTCTCTCACACACACACAATCATCTTAAGTAAAACATTTTGTTTTGTCTTTCGATCATTCCCTATCCCTCTTTTACTCCTCCTTTCTCATTCCTCTCCTATTACTACTACTACTACTCTGCCTCTTCCTCTCCTTCACCACCCACTCCTCTCCTGCACCACCCACTCTTCACATAGCCTCAAAAACCGCCAAGTCATCCACCTAAGCACAACTAACTCAATTTCTCTTACTCCTCTCTCCTCCTGTCTGGTTCTCTTTCACCCATGTCTTCCCCTTCTCTCTCTCTCTCTCTCTCTCTCTCTCTCTCTCTCTCTCTCTCTCTCCTGCTCTCTCTCTCTCGCTCTCGCTCTCTCTCCTCTCGTCTCTCTCTCTCCTCTCTCTTCTCTCTCTCTCTCTTCTCTCCTCTCTCTCTCTCTCTCTCTCTCTCTCTCTCTCTCTATCTCTCTTTCTCTCTCTCTCCTCTCTCCTCTCTCTCTCCTCTCTCTCTCTCTCTCTCTCTCTCTCTCTCTCTCTCTCTCTCTCTCTCTCTCTCTCTCTTCTTTTTTCTTATCTTCTTTTTTCTTCTTCTCTATCCCCACAACCACTTAACCCTCCACCCAAAGCACAACTCTACACCCAGAGCCGTCACTCCTCATTTTAGACGGGAAGGGAATTGCGGATAGTTATAAACGCTGGGAAGGGTTAAGCAGTCCCCTTCTCCTATTGAATATAATACAGTACAGGGAATATAAGTGGAATTTTACTCTTTTAGAACGGTGTCTTCGTGGTGCAATGCATAAGTGTTTTGATTTTCGGTGTGAGCTTCCTGGGTTCGAATCCCCGGACTGCTACATGTGTTTGTTAATTTCATTAATCGAGTTTAGGAGTAAAGTTGGTTAGTGAATAGAACATAATAATTTTGGCTAACCTTAGACGATTTGATGCAGTTTAAGGAGGTCCTATGTTATCCATATGGTTTACTAAGCAAGTATATACCCCTCTGAGTCCTTGAAGTAGATTATAAGGTAAGGCAAATTGTGTAATGTTAACCAGAATAAGGCCAAACCTGCTGTTAGGTGTATACACAACCCTATGTTGGCTTATCCAGGATAAATATTGCTCTTTAAGGGCAGATTTTAATTTTGTATGTATTATTATTTTTATTTGTTTTTATCTTTTCGAGATAATCGTGTGTGTGTTTCGGTTAAAAGATGCACCGGTCAATGGCTGGTTCCTCCTAAATTGCAGGCTAGCTATCGCTAGCTAGGAAAACTCGACACCTAAATGTCAGGAAAGGTCTTAAAATCGCCAAACGAATAGGGCGAAAGGTCTTAAAATCGCCTAACTATTGTGGTGAACATCTTAAATTCTCAAATTTAATGGGCTAAAGTAGTAGCCGCTAAACTATAGGGAGAGGGAGGTCAAGAACATAATACCGCCTAAAACTTTTGTATAGCTCAAAACTCGCAAATGGTCAAGTTTTTAAAGCGTTACGCATGTTTTGGGCGTGACTGACTGACTACCTGAGGAGCGTGATCCGAGTTGCACGTGACTATAAGCGTGACCCTCAATGCCCCCGAGTGGACCTTTGTGACGACCCATTTTTTAAGCAGTGGTAGAAGCGAGATTGAGAGGGGCAGTATGAACAAAAAAGGGGGGGGGGGGGAGGGAGGGAGAGACTGGTTTGTGGGACAGATGTACAGGACACGTGCGATGGTGGGACAGGAGAGAGAGAGAGATAAGGGGGGGGGGGGGATAATATGTTGAAAGATGTTGAGAAAAGATGAAGACTGAATGATGACAAAGAAAACAAAATGAGAGGAGAGAGTAAATTATATTTGATAGATATTGAGAAAGAATAAGGACTGAATAATGAGAGCAAATTAAGCAGATAATGAGAGAGAGAGATTGTTATCTATTTGTTTGTTTTATTAATTTCAATTTAACACCAAACACCTTCAATGAAATTAATGAAAGCATGTGATCCACCAGCCAGAAATAGCAAGGGATAATCGTATTTCCGAAAAATCAATACACACATCTTTTAAAGTTTCTTAGTCTTGTATTACAATATATTTGAAAATAGTTAGTGTGGAACAAAGTAATTCCCACATCTATTCATATGATATCGGAATATAAATGATATAAGTTTGAATATACGAACAGCGAGGGGACGAACTCGGAACAAAGAAAGGGGAGTTAAAGAAAGAAACTGAGCTAAAGAGGGGAGAGGAGGAAGATGAGGGTAAGAGGAGGAGGGAGTCATATGAGGGGAGGTTGAATGAGAGAGGGGGGGGGGGGTCGACCAAGGGGAGAGTCAAAGAGAATGGGAGAGTAGTAGGAGGGTGAGAGTGAGAGAGAGAAAAGAAAGATAGATAGTTATATAGCCTAGATAGATAGATGGATGGTAAAAGAACACATCTGCCGTCTTCAAATCTCTTATCACACCTGCCTTCTTCAAATCTTCCCGACAATTGCCGCCTTCAAACACCTGCCTCATTTCTGCCTTTTACCTGTAAATATCTTTCATATCTGCCTTTTCCCCTAAGTTCTTTGAATGTGCATAGCTCCTGACTCCAACGAGAAACTATCAACCTTGGCTCTCTCTTCATCTTGCATTGCCTCCACCATGACTGGGGAAGCCATGCAGCGGATTCAAGAGGCGACTGCATTGAAGTTTCCAGCTGCTGTCTTGGTGGGGCCGTGGCTGAGAGAGAGAGAGAGAGAGAGAGTGTGTGTGTGTTACTGTGCTTGAGTTGTAGTGCAAGAGAGAGAGGGAGGAGTTGGAACTTGAAGGGGAATGGTCGTAGAGAGAGAGAGAGAGAGACTTTAAAGATAGTTTGGTAAGCATGTATTCACGAGCAACTCTGAAAGAAAAAGAGGGTCGGGTACATATTAGAAGTGCTTGTGTATATGGCTTGGATGACGAGTCGACCTGGGTTCGAATCCTGCGGGGCAAGCATGGGGTGGTATCGTTGTAAGGAACTGGAAAGGGAGGGATGGTGTTAGGTACTGGGTGGGGTGAGGGAAGAGTGGTGAGGGGTGAGGGAGTGGGAAGGGAAATGGTGAGGGTCTGAGAATGGAGGTTGTATACAGGGAGGGGTAGGGAGATGGAAGGGCTGAAGACTGGAGGGTGTATATAGGGAGGGGTTGAGCGCGGAGGTTGTTAAGGCTAGGAGGGGCTGAGAGTGGAGGGTGTATACAGGGAGGGGTGAGGCAGGACTGGTAGGGGTTCTGGCTGGGAGTAGAGGGTGTATACAGGGAGGGGTGAGGCAGGAATGGTAGGGGTTCTGGCTGGGAGTAGAGGGTGTATACAGGGAGGGGTGAGGCAGGACTGGTAGGGGTTCTGGCTGGGAGTAGAGGGTGTATACAGGGAGGGGTGAGGCAGGACTGGTAGGGGTTCTGGCTGGGAGTAGAGGGTGTATACAGAGAGGGGTGAGGCAGTAGGGGTTCTGGCTGGGGACCGGAGTCGTTGTGGTATTTCCTGCCCCGCTGTTCGGCCCTGAGGTCCCACGACGTTTTCCGTTCCGTTCCACTTCGTCCTCCACCCACCCACCACCACTACCGCTGGTGGTGGAGGCTAAGGTCTGGATATTCAACACATTTACTGCGCCCTATCTCTCTTTTGATCGTCGTATCCTAAATGCCGACATCGTATATCTAGCGTCATTAAACATCAAACAAC